>SNVD02001354.1:0-14781 GCA_013180625.2 Boswellia sacra | reverse complement strand
ATCAACAATGAAAACAAAATAACAAATCGATTAAAAAATCAATCCCCGGCAACGGCGCAAAAAACTTGATGCGTTCGAAACTAGCAAGTATACTAGTCGCACAAGTAATAAAGTGATAAGTACGATATCGTTCCCACGAGGATTGATTCTAATTGAATTTGTTATTTCCAGCAACAATAAACTAAACAGGGGGGGATTTTTGTTGAATGCTTTACTAAATGAAATAAGAATGCAAGTAAAGAATAACAAAATAGAAAGTAAATTTGAATAAAAGACCAATGAGGGAAATCTGGTTAAGGGATCCTCTCTACCACAAGATATGGATTTGCGAATTAATCGTAGAATTGTCATCCAATTACAGCATTGAAGTTATCAAACGTAGATAACAACAAGCTCTGTTATCCCTATCTTTCCTTACTTTGTTGTTAAATAAAATAGGCTCTTTACTTAATCTCTATCCATTAAACAACCTAGAACAAGCTCTCTAAATTTAATTCAATGGATGCATTATGAAAAGAAAGACATGTTGATCTAAGCAATAACACACAAGCTCGGATTATTTAACTTAGGTTATATTCTCCAATTGCAATCTCTGATCACAATTTTGCTACTAATGATTAGAAATTCAAGACAATTACGGATCAAGATTTCTAGTTGAGCAATAGACAATATCCAGATTATATTTAGTTGGCCACCCAAATACAATCCAGCAAACAATCATAAGCATTAAACATGGGAAAATATAAGCAACTTCAATTAGAGAATTGGATAACAATTGCTTGCACAATCAATTCATAAAAACCATATCAAGGGCATTGAAATCACCCTCAACCAATTCAGATTTAGTTACACATATTCAGATAGAATAAAAATACAATACAATATGGAGACATTCCAGAAAATGAAAGGGAAAGGGAAAACTTAGCAAATTCGATGAAATCTCTTAGGATTTGTAGTTTTTCCTCTTTCCAAGCCTTCAATCTCCTTCAAGAACTCCAAGAGATGAGAGAAATCCAAAGATGCAGCCTCCTCCCACGTTTTCCCCTCTTAAAGTTATGAAAATAAAACCCTAAAATGTGTTTAAATACTCTGCTACAGTAACGTGCTACAGTGTCCCGTATTATACATGCTACAGTGATGTGTGGAATTACATTTCTACACTTCTCACACTGTTTTGATTACAACTTTCGGTACACTGAATGGATTCATAAAACGTAAATTTCTCCAAAAAGTAGACTTCGAGAGCTTTTCAACGGTATATGATATGTCATCGGGTTCATTGTATATCACTACAATTAAATCCGAGAAGATGGTTGACTAGCAGAGGTGAAAATGAAGGGTTTTACTCCATTTTTGTGCAAGTTGCTCCAAAACTCCTACAAACATCAAAACCACACAAAAACATAAAAATACCAAGGAATATAGCAAAGAAACATGGACGAATTGATATGAAAATGATATATAAATAGACACTTATCAACAAGTGATTAGGTGAGAATGGCTCTACACACACACACGCTTGAGGAATTGAAATGAAGCGAAACTAATCTTTGAGATAAAATTCATGATCAAGTGCATTATTTTGAAGTTTTCCTTGGGTTATAATTAAGTACAATCTTTGAGGCCTATTTGCAAGATGAAGCATTTGTGTGTTTTAATTTTTTGTTGATTCTGTTTCGGTTTAGTTTTATTTCATATTGTCGTAGTTTCTCGAGGACTAGCAAAGTCTAAGTGTGGGTGAATTTGATAAGTGTCTATTTATATATCATTTTCATATCAATTCGTCCATGTTTCTTTGCTATATTCCTTGGTATTTTTATGTTTTTGTGTGGTTTTGATGTTTGTAGGAGTTTTGGAGCAACTTGCACAAAAATGGAGTAAAACCCTTCAATTTCACCTCTGCTAGTCAACCATCTTCTCGGATTTAATTGTATTGATATACAATGAACCCGATGACATATTATATACCGTTGGAAAGCTCTCGAAGTCTATTTTATGGAGAAATTTACTGTTTATAAATCCATTCAGTGTACCAAAAGTTGTAATCAAAACAGTGTGAGATGTATAGAAATATAATTCCACAAGTCACTGTAGCATGTATAATACGGGGAACTGTAGCAAGTCACTGTAGCAGAGTATTTAAACACATTTTAGGGTTTTATTTTCATAACTTGAAGAGGGGAGAACGTGGTAGAGGCTTCAGCTCTGGAATTCTTTCATCTCTTGGAGTTCTTGAAGGAGAAAGGAAGCTTGGAAAGAGGAAGAACTACAATCCAAAGAGAATTACATCAAATTTGCTAAGTTTTTCCCTTCTCTTTCATTTTCTGGAATGTCTCCATGTTGTATTGTATTTATCACGTTCTTAAACATGTGTAACTAAATCTGAATTGGTTGAGGGTGATTTCAAAGCCCCTGATATGGTTTTCGTGAGTGAATTGTGAAAGAAAGTTGTTATCCAATTCTCTAATTGAAGTTGCTTGGGGTATTTTTTTGTCCAATTAATATAATGCTTATGGATTGTTGCGATTTGTGTTTTCGGTGGCACAACGAATATAAATCTGGAAATTGCTTATTGGCTTAGACTAGAAATTCTGATCCGTAATTGTCTTGAATTTCTAATCATTAGTAGCAAAAATTGTGATCAGAGATTACAATTGGAGAATATAACCTAAGTTAAATAATCCGAGCTTGTGTGTGTATTGCTTAGATCAACCTATCTTTCTTATCATAATGCATCCATTGAATTAAACTCAGAGAGCTTGTTCTAGGTTGTTTAATGGATAGAGATTAAATAAAGAGCTTGTTTTATTTAACAACAACGTAAGGAAAGATTGGGGTAATAGAGCTTGTTATTATCTACGGTTGATAAATTCAATGATGTAATTAGATGACAATTCTACAATTAATTCGCAAATCCATATCTTGTGGTAGAGAAGGATCCATTAACCAGGTTTCTCTCATTGAGTTTTCACTCCAATTAACTTTCTGTTTTGTTATTCTTTACTTGCATTAATATTTCATCTAATGAATCAATCAACAAAACCCCCCTCATTTAGTTTATTGTTGCTTTCGAATAACAAATTCAATTAGAATCAATCCTCGTGGGAACGATATCTTACTCATCACTTTATTACTTGTGCGACTAGTATACTTGCTAGTTTCGAACGCATCAGCGCATATCTTGGAGAAAAAGAAACTCGATCGCATTATCGGTAATATCTCTTCTTTTATCCTCTTCAATGGATGCCGATATCTTTCTATCGAACCTTTGTAAATATTTCCCTTCACTTCCTCAAAATGCTGTGTTTAAAATTTATAAAGTACGGATGACTAGACTTTGGGCATTGATGCTCCTAAATGTGCCTGCTGATATTCGATGGCTCATTGATGCGTTCGAAACTAGCAAGTATACTAGTCGCACAAGTAATAAAGTGATAAGTAGATATCGTTCCCACGAGGATTGATTCTAATTGAAATTGTTATTTTCCAGCAATAATAAACTAAACAAGGGGGGTTTTGTTGAATGATTAACTAAATGAAAATAAAAGAAGCAAACTTAAAGAATAAACAAAACAGAAGTAATTTGAATGAAGATCAATGAGAGGGGACACTTGGTTAAGGGTTCTTTCTCTGCCACCAAGATAGAATTTTTGTGAATAACCATAGAAGTGTAAATCCAACTACAGCATTGAAAGTTATCAAACCGTAGATAAACAAAAGCTATTCTGTTATCCCCAATCTTCCTTACTTTGTTGTTAAATAAAAACAAGCTCTTTATTTAATCTCTACGTCCATGAAACATAAACCTAGAAAAAGGCTCTCCTAAAGGTTTTAATTCAAATAGACGCATACGGATGAGAAAGATAGGTTTGATCTAAGCAATAAATCACACAAGTTCGGATTATTTAACCTTACGGTTGTATTTTCCAATTGCAATCTCTGATCACAATTTTGCTACTAATGATTAGAAATTCATGACAATTACGAATCAAGATTTCTAATCTAGCAATAGACAATAACAGATTATATTCAATTGGCCATTCCAAATACAATCAGTAAGCAAATCATAAGCATTAGATATGGGAAAATACAAGCAACTTCAATTAGAGAATTGGATAACAATTTCTTACACAATCAACTCACAAAATCCATATCAACGGCTTTGAAATCACCCTCAACCAATTCAGATTTAGTTACACATATTCAATCAGAATAACAAATACAATACAGAGAAATTCCAGAATTGAAAAGGAAAGAAAGAACTTAGCAACTTCTTTGAAAATCTTCTTTGTAGATGAATCTTCTTGGAATTGTAGTTCCTCTTCTTTCAAAATCTTCTTTCTCCTTCAAGAAACTCAAGGGATGCGAGAAATCCAGAAAGGCAGGCTCCCTCCCACGTTTTCCCCTCTTCAAGTTATGGAAAATAAAACCCTAAAAGTGTTTAAAAATACTCTGCTACAGTAACTTTAATGCAGTGCCCCGTATTATACATGCTACAGTGACTTGTGGAATTATATTTCTATACATCTCACACTGTTTTGATTACAACTTTTGGTACACTGAATGGATTTATAAACCGTAAATTCTCCAGAAAATAGACTTCGAGAGTCTTTCCAACGGTATATAACATGTCGTCGGGTTCATTGTATATCAATACAATTAAATCCGAGAAGATCACTGACTAGTAGAGTTGAAAATGAAGGGTTTTACTCCATTTTTGTGCAAGTTGCTCCAAAACTCCTACTTACATCAAAACCACACAAAAACATAAAAATACCAAGGAATATAGCAAAGAAACATGGACGAATTGATATGAAAATGATATATAAATAGACACTTATCAATTTCCCCCACACTTAGACTTTGCTAGTCCTCGAGCAACTACGACAATATGAAATAAAACTAAACCGAAACAGAATCAACAAAAAATTAAAAACACACAAATGCTTCATCTTGCAAATAGGCCTCAAAGATTGTACTTAATTATAACCCAAGGAAAACTTCAAAAAATGCACTTGATCAAGAATTTTATCTTAAAGATTAGTTTCGCTTCATTTCAATTCCTCAAGTGTGTGTGTGTAGAGCCATTCTCACATAATCACTTGTAACCCGGATGAGTTTATGCATAAAAATGAATCATATTTAATATTGAAGATGTGTGTATAAATGAACTCCATAGGCCTGCTTTTCAAGTCACTCTCCACTAATGTAGACATGCACAACACCAAGGATCAAGTAGGACTTTATTAAGCTTGTAATGTTTGGTTTGGGTGAAAGTATGATAAAGGATAATAATTTGGCTCAAATCACCCACAAACACATAAATCATTCAAGACTATGTAGAGCTCAAGCCTATAACAAAAATTCATTTCAATTCACCAGGTTACTCCCCCAAACTTATTTAGAACACTCAATCTTTTTTTTTTTGGCAGAAAACAAAAGAAAACTACACCCCCACACTTTGTTGTTTCATTCTTTTTTAAGAACACTTAAGGGTATAGATCTCTTATTCTTCTTCTTTTTTTTCTTTTTTTTTCTTTCTTTTTTTTTCTTTTTTTTTTATTTTATTACACTTCCTCTCCCCCACACTTAAACAACACATTGTCCTCAATGTGTAAGTACGTGGACGATAAGTACAGATGGGTTTTTTTTCTTTTTTTCTTTTTTTTTTTCAAACACAATAGAACTCACTTGCATTGCTCATGACAAATCCCAACCTCCTCTAACTTCCCAAAACCAGAACATAGCTCAAAATTTAATTGTGAATGATCTACATGCTCATAGGTAAGGGATAAACTGTTTGGAACAAATTCATTTGAGGTTAGGAAATCTTTAGTGAGGTAACAAAGAAAAAGGCTTACAAAGGCTCAAAGGGGTAACTAGGGATCAATTTCAGTCAAGGTTGGCTATTAAGGCTCAAACGGTCCAAAGATGGCCTAAATCATTTCCCCAATGTTGCACAGTCTAGGATTTCCCCTCGAGTGACCATCAAACAAGTTCTAGAATTCATTGAAATCTGAAGAAACATTTAAATTACATAAACTTTCTCTAAGTGAACAATAACTCAGTGATAATAGCTCAGTGCTCAATGTTGCACAAGGAATCAAAAGCAAAGCGAAAACCAATAAACATTTAAAGCACACAGATCCATGGCAATCATTTTATCATTTTCCCAAGGGAGTTAGAGTTATTATTCATTCAATCATTGCCTTTTTATCATTGGCCCATAAAAATGCAATGAGAAGAGGTACGTGGCATTGTTACCACCTGAGTCAAGATTGTATATTTCAACAATCCTTAGGACCAGTAGCCAGCAGACTTAAGGTTTCCAGCCTATATACCTTTATTATGAAAGAACAAAACAAGATACAAGACACTTCAAACAACATGAATAAACAAACTACGGATTTATTCAGAGAGAATGCGTTTCAAAAGTTCAAGATACCCCATATTCTGCCATTCTCAAGTTGTTTTCCACAAATTTCACTTTTTGAATCGAAACTAATAAAGACAACACATAACAACTCTAAATTACATAAAACCAAACTTACTCATAAAATAACAAAGTCCAACAAACCAGCAAATAAAAACACGTCAGTTAGAATGGGTCTAAAAAGTTTCAGAAAAGTTAGCCTCCTGATTTCAGCCATATGGGATTAATGATGCGTTCGAAACTAGCAAGTATACTAGTCGCACAAGTAATAAAGTGATAAGTAGATATCGTTCCCACGAGGATTGATTCTAATTGAATTTGTTATTCGAAAGCGAAAACAGAATAAATGGGGGGGGTTTGTTGATTGATTAACTAAACTCAATTCGAAAGCAAATGAAGAATAATACAATGCAAAGTTAAATCAATTGAGAGATACACAATGAAAGAAATATGGTTAAGGGATTATTCTCTACCACAAGATATGGATTTGCGAATTAATCACAGAATTGTCATCCAATTACAGCATTGAAATTATCAACTGTAGATAACAACAAGCTCTGTTATCCCAATCTTTCCGTACTTTGTTGTTAAATAAAACAGGCTCTTTATTTAATATCCATCCATTAAACAACCTACAACAAGATCTCTAAATTTAATTCAATGGATGTATTATGATAAGAAAGATAGGTTGATCTAAGCAATAAACACACAAGCTCGGATTATTTAACTTAGGTTATATTCTCCAATTGTAATCTCTGATCACAATTTTGCTACTAATGATTAGAAATTCAAGACAATTACGGATCAAGATTCTAGTCTAGCAATAAATCACAACCAGATTATATTCAGTTGGCCACTCAAATACAATCAGCAAGCAATCATAAGCATTAAATATGGGAGAATACAAGCAACTTCAATTAGAGAATTGGATAACAATTCCTTACACAATCAACTTACAAAAAACCATATCAGGGGCTTTGAAATCACCCTCAACCAATTCAGATTCAGTTACACATGTTTAAGAACGTGGTTAATAAAATACAACATGGAGACATTCCAGAAAATGAAAGGGAAGGGAAAAACTTAGCAAATTTGATGAAATCTCTTAGGATTTGTAGTTCTTCCTCTTTCCAAGGCTTCAATCTCCTTCAAGAACTCCAAGAGATGAGAGAAATCCAAAGATGCAGCCTCTTCCACGTTCTCCCCTCTTCAAGTTATGAAAATAAAACCCTAAAATGTGTTTAAATACTCTGCTACAGTAACCTGCTACAGTGTCCCGTATTATACATGCTACAATGATTTGTGGAATTACATTTTTATACTTCTCACACTGTTTTGATTATAACTTTTGGTACACTGAATGGATTTATAAACCGTAAATTTCTCCAGAAATAGACTTCGAGAGCTTTCCAACTGTATATAATATGTCATCGGGTTCATTGTATATCAATACAATTAAATCCGAGAAGATCACTGACTAGCAGAGGTGAAAATGAAGGGTTTTACTCCATTTTTTGTGCAAGTTGCTCCAAAACTCCTACAAACATCAAAACCACACAAAAAACATAAAAATACCAAGGAATATAGCAAAGGAACATGGACGAATTGATATAAAAGTAATACATAAATAGAACACTATCAATTAAAAGAAAAGCCAGAATGAGTTTTCCAAGAGAACTTGAAACTTTTTAAGCCACATTCTAAAAGCCAAGATATAGAAAAATATTCCCTGTGAAACAAGGGAGTTTCAATCCATGGGATTCATGATAGATCATCAAGGGGTGCAAATTATTACAATGGTCAAGAGTGCACATGAACCAGAATGAGGGGTAATTTCGTAAAAGAACTGATATTGCTGTGCAGAGAATTAAATGTCAAGATTTGTGGCTGTAAAAGATCTTGAAGTCAGCTTTCTAACACATTTGTCAATGTGTCATTTGGAGTTGTCTGCAGGAATTTATGACTATCTATTCATAGCTGGTTCATAGTTAATGGTGCATTAAAGTCTACTCTAGAATTTGAATTTTTATTGCTTAGTTGGTTAGAATTTGAATTTCTAGCTTAGTTGGTTGTGCTTTTATTACCTAATGAGTTTACTTATGAGTATTAGTTAAAATAAGTTGTCAATGTAGTAGTTGAGCTGTCATTGTTGAAATCAATTAATTATTGTCTTTTACCTATGCTTGGGGGGTTGTTCCAACTTATTTAAGTTCTAAAGTTGTGTATTCAAGGGAGTAAAGTTTGGAATTTGAATTTGAGTGAAATTTCAGTGTTTATACTGATTTCTCCGTAACTTGCTATCCTTTGGTGGATTCCATTAGAGTGGTGAGTTATGTTTAAGCCCTGTGTCCTGGTTTTTAAATCCCTGGGCGTGGTGAATTATCGTCACCATTGGTGTTTACTTGGTGGTAGCTTGTGATCCCTTTCAAAGAAGTGTTGTTGTGTTCAATTTATTGTTCCAAGGCCATGGTTTTTGAGTGATAACAACTTGAAGATCCTATCTGATTTACTACAGCCAGCAGCCCGGTATCATATTTGGTACAGGAGCCATATCTCGAAGATCCGGTATCAGCCTGGTATAGAGCCATTATCTCGAAAGATCTGGTTATCAGATTTGGTATTAGAGCTTTTGGTTCAATGGCTGGTCGTTCTCACAAAGCTGCTTCTACTACCCAATTGCCTCCTTCTCAAGGAGATGAACGAGATTTGATCATTGAAGATCTCAGGCGGCAACTTCAGCAAGTCCAAAAACGTTTGATCATTGAAGATCTTATGCGGCAGCTCCAACAACTCCAGCAACATTTAGTAATTCTGGAAAATAAAGAATTCACAGGTGGAATGCATGGAGAAGTGGAAGATCAAAGTCCTTTGGACAATTATGCTAATAAAGATGAATCGGTGGAGAATCATGAAGTAGACCATGACTTCTTTGAGGATCATGGAAAACCACCAATATTTGATGACTTTTATGAAATTGATGAAGAGATCAAGTCAGATACCTTGATCAATTTCGATAATCCAGAATTTGTTGATGAAGAGGAAGTCACTTATACAAATCGAGGTGATTCTCTCTTTATTATTCAAAGGAGTTTGAGTATTGCCCAAGAACGAGAAGATGATTGGCTTCGCAGAAATATCTTCCATAGCAGATGTTCTTCTCATGGCAAGGTGTGCAACGTTATTATTGATGGTGGCAGCTTTGAAAATGTGGTGTCTACGGAGATGATTGATAAACTTGGCCTTCAAACAGAGAAGCATCCTCAACCTTATAAGATTTCATGGCTGCGGAAAGATAACGAGATCAAGGTAAACAAACGCTGCCTTGTTTCATTTTCTATTGGGAAAAAGTATAAAGATGAAATATGGTGTGATGTTGTTTCTATGGATGCTTGCCATTTACTTCTTGGTAGACCATGGCAGTATGATAGGAGAGTAATGCATGATGGCTATAGGAATACTTATACTTTCTTTAAAGATGGGGTCAAAGTTATTTTGGGTCCTTCGAAGTTAGAATGTGTTCCTAAACTTACTAAAGGGGAGGGAAATGCTTTGCTTCCCCAAACAACATGTAGAAGAGAGTTGGAGAAGGGAAGTGAAATTTATGTGTTCTTGTTGTTAGAAGAAAATGAAGTTAGTAATGAACCCCCTCCGGAGATGAAATATTTTATTGAAGAATACCATAATATTATACTAAATGTGATACCACCAGGCCTTCCTCCAATGAGAGACATACAGTATTGTATTGATCTTGTTCCAGGTGCTGTGTTGCCAATCAAATCAGCCTATCGAATGAGTCCTATAGAACATGAAGAATTACAACGGCAGGTTAATGAGCTTATCACTAAAGAGTTAGTGAGGGAAAGCTGGAGTCCTTGTGCTATTCCAACTCTTTTGGTGAGTAAAAAGAAGATGATAGAAGCTTCTATCTTATCACTTCCAAATCTCAGCAAGGTTTTTGAACTTGAATGTGCTGCTTCCAATATTGGTATTGATGCTGTTATTAGCCAGGAAGGCAGATCAATTGCTTTCTTTAGTGAAAAATTGAATGCATCTCGCAAAAAGTACTCAACTTATGACAAAGAGTTGTATGCTATTTGTCGAGCTTTGAAGCATTGGAGTCAGTATCTCTTGCCAAAACCATTCGTTCTATATTCTGACCATGAAGCTTTGAAGTTCATCAACAGCCAACAGAAGCTTAATGTTTGACATGCCAGATGGGTCGAGTTTCTTCAAGCTTTCAACTTTACCATCAAGCATAAATCTGGAGTTCAAAATGTGGTGGCTGATGCCTTAAGCCGAAGACATTCTTTGCTGACCTCTATGCAAGTGAATGTTGTTGGGTTTGAGGTTTTAAAAGAGCTTTACAAGTATGATCCAGATTTTGGCAAAATATGGAGTAACTGTAATGAGTTTTCATCTAACCAATTTGTTTTGCAGGATGGTTATCTACTCAAGGCAAACCAATTGTGTATTCCTCAATGTTCCTTGAGAGAATTAATCATTAACGAAGCACATGGCAGGGTTCTTACCTATGTTATTAGTACCCCTCCCCCCCTCCCCCCCTCCCATTCTTTTTATATTCTATATTTCTATCTACAACCCCCCCCCCCCTCCCCCCCCCATAATTAATATTTACCATTAGCGTCATTTTGGCATGCACGACACAAACACCATACACAGGCTATTGTGAAGGAAAACTTCTATTGGCCGAAGATGGAAAAGGATGTGATGAAGCACGTGAAGAGGTGTACAATTTGTCATGTGGCAAAAAGTCATGGGCAGAACACTGGTTTGTACACTCCATTACCTGTTCCTAATGATCCATGGGAAGATGTTAGCTTGGAGTTTGTGGTGGGATTGCCTAGAACACAGCGAAACAAAGATTCAATCATGGTGGTGGTTGACCGATTTTCTAAAATGGCTCATTTGTCCCCTGTAACAAGACAAAATGATGTCGACTCACGTGGGCCGATTTGTACTTCAAGGAGATTGTGAAATTGCATGGCATTCCTAGGGCCATAGTCTCAGATCGTGACCCAAAGTTCTTATCTCATTTTTGGCGTACGCTTTGGAGAAAGCTGGGGACTACACTTAACTTTAGTTCATCTCATCATCCTCAAACAGATGGACAAACTGAAGTTATCAACAGAAGCTTGGGAAATCTTATGAGGAGTTATGTTGGTAAGAATTTACGACAATGGGATCTTGTTTTACCTCAAGTTGAGTTTGCTTACAACAGATCATCAAGTCAAACCACTGGTCATAGTCATTTTGAGGTTGTTTATGGCAAGAATCTAATAAGTCCTTTGGATTTAGCTCCTATTCCTTCCAAAACTCAATTTAGCAGTGATGCAGAGGAGAGAGCTAAGAACATCAAGAAACTACATGAACAAGTCTGAGAGAAGATTTTGAAGCAAAATGAGAAGTATAAAGCTGCAGCAAACAAACATCGGAAGTATGTTGAGTTCAAAGAAGGAGATCTAGTGTGGATACACCTTAGAAAAGAAAGGTTTCCTCCAGGCAAATATGCCAAGTTAAAGCCTAGAGCTGATGGACCATTTAAAGTCTTACAACGCATTGGAGAGAATGCTTACAAAGTTGAGCTACCTGAGCATTATGGTGTTTCCAACACTTTTAATATCTCTGACCTTAGTCCTTATCTTGGTGAAAACAACAATCAAGACTCGAGGTCGAGTCTTTCTCACCCAGGGGAGCTTGACACAGGAGTGTTGCAATCCATGGGATTCATGATAGATCATCAAAGGGTGCAAATTATTACAATGGTCAAGAGTGCGCATGAACCAAAATGAGGGGTAATTTCGTAAAAGAACTGGTATTGCTGTGCAGAGAATTAAATGTCAAGATTTGTGGCTGTAAAAGATCTTGAAGTCAGCCTTCTAGCACATTTGTCAATGTGTCATTTGGAGTTGTCTGCAGGAATTTATGACTATCTCTTCATAGCTGGTTCATATTGAATGCTGCATTAAAGTCCACATTAGAATTTGAATTTTCTAGCTTAGTTGGTTGCAATTTGAATTTCTAGCTTAGTTGGTTGTGCCTTTATTACCTAATGAGTTTGCTTATGAGTCTTAGTTAAAATGAGTTGTCAATGTAGTAGTTGAGCTGTAATTGTTGAAATCATTTAATTATTGTCTTTTACCTATACTTGGAGGGTTGTTCCAAGTTATTTAAAGTCCCAAAGTTGTGTGTTCAGGGAGTGAAGTTTTGAATTCGAATTTGAGTGAAATTTCAGTGTTTATACTGATTTCTCCTTAACTCTGTATCTCTTGGTGGATTCCATAGAGTGGTGAGTTAGTTTAAGCCCTGTATCCTTGATTTTACATCCTTGGGTGGTGAATTATTAGTAACCCATTGGTGTTTACTTTGGTGGTGAGCTTGTTATCCCTTTCAAAGAGTGTTTGTTAGGTTCCATTTTATTTGTTCCAGCCATTGGTTGAGTTGATAATCAACTTGAAGATCCTATCCTGATTTACTACAATCCAGCAGCCCGGTATCATATTTGGTATCAGAGCCATATCTCGAAGATCCGGTATCAGATTGGTATCAGAGCCATATCTCGAAGATCCGGTATCAGGTTTGAATCCCTCGCTCGGCTAAGCTTCGTATTGTAGGCTAGAAATTGACGGACTTTAACTTGTTTGATTGATTATATCTTGTGGGTTCTTGGATTTGGATTGGGCTTTTTGGGCTTGCTAATTTTATCTGCAACATATATATTAAAATAAGGAAATTTAAAAAAATGCCCCAAATTTAAGTGTGAATTACAAAAATGACCTTATTCTTGAAAATTTGTATGCCAAAAACCCTTGATTGGACGTCAAATAGGGTCAAAGCATGTCAATTTTCAGGAACAGGGTCATTATCAAAGAAGCACCTAATTTGGGTTATTTTCTCAAATAAATCTCACTCATAATATTTGTTAATTTTAAAGTTTACAATGAAATAACTAAAGTGATACACTTTATAATATTTAAATATGTCAAATAGAAATACAAGTGAAAATAACATCAATAAAGATATATATGTAAAAATCTTGGTTTCATATAGTTCAATTCAGATCTTAAAATGAAAAAAAAAAATTATTTATTTATATATCTAGACCTCATCCAACTTTAGTTTAATTTATAATTAAATATTCAAATTACAAAGAAATAAAAATAAAAGAAATAAATGTCAGCTTACATCATATGTTGAAGTCTTATTAAACTCTTATAATCTTCTCTATATAATAATGTTTGTATCTCAACGAATGTGGCCATTCATATAAACTTTAATTAAGTTTTAATTTTTAAGAAATAAATATAATTTTTTTCATTGCTTAACACAGACACATTGAGACACATATACATATTATCCATTGATGATTTGTTCATTATTTTTTAACTTAAAAAAAAAGTCTAATAAAACATGTGATATTGCAAATGACAAGGCTGTCATGTTTCAAGCCAAATTAGTTAGGATACAAACTTTTGATCTCAATTTTATGAGCATAACATTATTTTACAATGGTATTATGAAAATTTTTATTTCTAATGACTAAGAAATTAAATTTGTTATTAAAACAAAATCAAGTACTAAATTACATTAGCTAACTCATCTATAATTTAATTAATTATTTCACCATAGCATAGGTAAAAATTCGAGCCTATTTTTAATGTGATTCTAGAAGTGGACAACCACATTAATAAAAAAATATATAATTATTGACATTGCCTTAATAATTTAAATCATGTAATGTAAAATGGAAACTAATGGAACGAGTTATTTTTGCATTATCTGTAATATCATGGTAATTGAAATTACAGCAAAAAACGTGCTTTTTGAGTAGACTTGTTCTAGAATATAGACAATTAACATATTATTTTGTTCGTATTCTACCAGAAAAAAAAAATTGATCCTTATCCTCCAAATTGTATTTGTATATAAACAAAATTACTAGAAACAAGAGTCCTACATATATATATAATACGTGCGGAGAGCGTTATACATGTCACAATTCAAAAGCTCTAATTATTAACAACATTACATTGTGAAAGATTTATGCTTAAAATCTATATTAAATAATGCTTGGTCATTAAAAAATAGATAAGACCTTTTTAAAAAAATAAAAAGAAAAAATATTGTTGTTTGGATAATTTATATTTGATTACTGAAAGAAAATTCAACCTATCATAAACAATGATAAAATGAAAATTCTAAAAATAACAATAATTACAATTTGAAGATATTTCTAATATTTTAAATTTGAAATATGCATAAAATTGAAAAACCTAAATTGGGAGGTATTTATTTTTTTAAGAGCCCTTTTTTTATATACTAATGATTAT
>SNVD02001350.1:0-15041 GCA_013180625.2 Boswellia sacra | reverse complement strand
CACCACAAACAAGTGGACAAGTTGAATTAGCTAATAGGGAGATAAAACAGATCTTAGAAAAAATGGTTAACCCAAATCGTAAAGATTGGTATTTAAGACTTAATGATGCACTTTGGGCTTACCGAACTAGCTTCTATAAAAACCATCAGCTGGGGAAATCGGCGCCCTATATAGACTAGTCATTATAGAAAAAACCGTGGACAACTTGCCTAGTGCAAATTGAGCCATAAAGCTCTATTGGGCCATGTTAAAAAACATTCAACACAACCTTGAAATGATGTTGCAGGCTAACAGTAAAACTCCAACTGAGTCGAACTGAAAGAACCATCAGGAAGTGAGGCTTATGAAAATTATAAAAATTTACAAAGAAAAAATGAAGGTTTCTTACATGACCAAATCCATGTTTAGAAAATCGTTTTGAATCTTCACATTAAAGTTCTTTGTATGATTCAAGATTGCATTTGGTTTCCTGGTAACTTCGTCCGTTGGATTGGACCTTTCATTGTTAAAAATGTTTTCTTTCATGGAGCAATTGAAATTGAAAACCAAAAGAATGGTAATGTTTTTAAAGTTAATGGACAATGGTTAAAACCATTCCTTGACAATTTTGATCAAAATGATGAATTCATTGCTTTACTCGATCCTTTTTAAGGATTGATTTTTCTCGGTCAAGTGGCGGATACGGTACTCCGTGACTTTTAAAGTCATTTTTTTAGTTCCCTAAAAACTGTTGCTCACCTTGCATCCATTTTCTTTTCTTCTCTCTCATTTTCTTCACATGGATACCATTCTCTCAAAATTGCACAAACATTTTCCCTCTCTTCCTCAAAATGATTTGCTTAAAATTTATAAAGCTCTAGCATAAAGACTAAGGTTGTTGATGCGTAAAGGTATTCCTGCTGATTTAAGATGGTTAATTGAAGCCAAGGTTCGATTTTCCTATGAATTTTCAGATAATCTTGTGTCTCACATGCCCGGTATGGGAAAAAGCTCTTACGCCAAAAAGCGAAGAGCAAAAAGGCTACAAGTTTGTACCAGATGTGCAAGATGGACTTGTAACCAGCGTTGCCGCTCCTTGGGATATTTGTCTAACAATCGAGAGGAAAAACTACAGTTCATCAAGAATGGACTGAGTAAGGAGTCTTTGGATGATATCCGAACGACTCTTGAGACGCATTCTTGTGGACTTGTGCAGCGTGAAATTTTTAATTTGTGGACACAATTCCGAGATGAGCAGGAACGCTATAGTCTTGGGAATCTGACTCAAAACGACCTTGTTTACCAGTTTATAAGAAAACTGGATGGGAAGCATATCCCCAACTCATAGAAGGTGTTTAAGCCGTTTCTGGACGTAAAAACAGAGGAAGATGTGAGCCACAGTCACAACTACCTGTACATATGCATGCGTGCCATCATTTTTGAATTTTAATACCTCATAGCTGTCATTTTTGAATTTGTATCTTTTGTTTGACTTATGGTGTCTTATTTCATCATCTTTTGAATTTTTCTGCATTATTGTCAACTTTTTCAACAAACAATCGAGCTACCTAGATAGATATCATCATTAGCATACTTTTTTGCACTCCATAAATACCACATGTCTTGTTCTCTTCTTCACACAATAGATAGAGCGTTACACATACGGACATGGGTGGAACTTTCAACTCGTCGAATCCAGAAGGATATGTGTATTCGTAGATCATCGACAAAGGCTAAAAGTGAAGAAGTTCGTCGCATAGCGCAATATTGGTGCAGGCTACTGGCTGACAAAGAACAAATTCATGTCGGCCTTAGTCGGGGGACAGGCTAGCCTCGGGTTAATGGGTTGTGTGTCAACAGCTGCACATGTAGGGGGTACTCAAGTTTTAGGAGTTATTCCTAAAGCTTTGGCTGTAGAAAGTATTGTTGGAAAAACGGTTGGGAAAGAGTTACAGGTTCCTCTATGCATGAACGCATGGCACATATGCTCATCAATTCAGATGCCTTTATTGCTTTACCAGGTGGCTTTGGCACTCTTAAAGAAAATTTTCAAATTGCCTCTTGGGCCCAACTGAATCTCCATCAAAAACCCATAGGTTTGTTGAATGTTAACAATTTCTTTGATCCTTTAATAAGTTTTGTTGATGCAGCTGTAGAACAAAATTTTATCACACATTGGGCGAGAAAGATCCTTGTTTCTGCCACTTCTGCTGGTGAGTTACTTGACAAATTACAAGAAGTTGAGTATGAACTTGACCCAACTAGTACTCCAATTAATTGGGCAGGAGGGAAAAACAAAAAGTGCAAATTGGATCTGAATCTCCGTTTGTAATTTTTTTTTGTCTGTTATTTTATTTTATTTTTAGCATGTTATTTTATGAGTCTTTCAGGTCATCTCTCTTGAATAACAGAAGTTTCAAGTAATGTCTCCTATACTTTATCTCTCTACATTTAAACATTGAGGACAATGTTTCATTTGGTTGGGGGGGAAGGATAGTAGACATAAGTGTGTCTTGAAATTTATTTTTTCTTGCAAAAAAAAAAAAAAAGCGATGTTAGTAAGTAGATTCAGAGTGCGGTGTAAGGAGTTCAAATCCCTTCTTGAGACGCAATTCTGGTCAGGAATGGCAGAGTAGGGAGGACCAGTTTGAACTCTTGAAACCCATTCTAACCAATTTGTCATTTTCTTTTGATCTTATGAACTCATTTTAGCTAACTTGATATTATTTAGACTTGATTTTTGAATTTTATAACAAGGAAGTCTTATTCATTTCACTTTGAATTATTCAAATCTATGAACTCTCACAACCTTATAATTTAAAAAAAAAAAAATTTGTGTGCTTATGTACTCATTAAGCAAGTATTCATGAGCCTTTCTTCACACACACACACATACCTTGATGCATGATTGTGGATGGCAAAATGAAATGTTGTAATATTGAGTTCTTTTGTTTTGTGTAGGATAACAACACAAAGGAAGGGGAAAGTCAAAAAAAAAAAAAAAGAAAAGTGAAAAAAGTGAAAAAAAAGAAGAGAGCAATTGTGGATAAGTTTGGTCTCGTAGCCTCCTTAATTCGAGCAATTAAGCCCGAGGGGTGCCTCAACACCTAATACCCTAAGACCAACTGGTTTGGGAGCTATTGGCCCAAAGCTCGCTACATGGATGAAGGAGAAAGCTTAATGGGATTGAACATTGCACTATCCACAAGTTTCTAAGCAAAAATAAAGCATCGGCAACCGAGTCGTTAAGCTCGTAGGAGTGTCTTAACACTTAATGCCCTAAGGCCAACTGGTCTGGGAGTCATTAGCCTAAGGCTCGCTATATGGGTTAAAGATGCATTCCTTCAAAAAAAAAAAAAAAAGAAAGAGAAAAAAATATATATATATAAAATGAATAAATGCCCATTACCTAAGGTTGTTAGCCTTAACAAATATTAGAACCGATATGGCTTCTTTCTAATAAGCCCCATAGTCATGTGTCGACTGAGCACAAAAAGAAGGTTTATTGATATCTTGACTGAAGGGTACGTGATTCATATAAAAAAAAATCAGTTGAGAGTTTGTTTATTTGGATATGAAAATCAAGGAGTGCAATAATGACCACCTTGGATGTAAAATTCAATAAATCACTTCTAAATAATAACGCTTTAATTGCTAGGGACTAGCAATAAGCTAGTTAGGGGTTGTGATGAACTTAATTGCATGCGGTGTTTAATGGTCATGAGTTAGTTCATCATATTCATTAATATTGTCTAAATTCTCAACTTAAGCATATTTTAGTATTGTATCTTTGGAATTATTCTCTTAATTTTTGTGTTTTGGTCAGGTTCGTAAAAGGCAATACTTTCTAGGTGTTGGAGTAGTGCGTGATTGTGTGGCTAAGTAGTGGTGTGTTGTTTGGTCAAATCTGATTTAATTTTCTACAAGATTGCATTTCACAAGCATCATCAAATTCGGCTCTTAGTGGACCAAAATTGGGCTTGAAATGAACCCATCTACAGTCTCAGCCCAGTCTAACCAGGCCTCAGTATTTGGACCGTATCTCTCAAAATACGTATCCAAATTGTGCAAATCAATATGTTCTAGAAAGATGAAAGAAATATCTACAACTTTGATGAAGACATGTGATTAAAATTCACAACATTTCGATGTCAAAATTGATGGTCAAAGTCGGTGCCTAATGATCCCAATTGTCAAAGATATTTACAACTAATATTTGACAATTATGCACTTGTAATTTGACAAGTTTGCCCCTGGATGTATCTATAAATAGAGGTGCCTTGTGACCCATTGGGGCATCTTGGCCTTGGCTGGAACATTTTGGCTTTGGCTAGGATCTTGTATTGTGTTTTGTGTGTTTATGTTATTAATGAATTTCCTTTTTCTTGCATTTTATTTTCCTTCTATTATAATGTTCTTCTAATTTCTCTTTTGCTAATGTGAAAGGGTGAAACCCTTGATATGAGAATAAGGATTCTCTAACCCTTAATATGTGCTTAATAATCTTAATCTTATAATGTTTATTCAATATGATTTATATTTAATTTCTTAATCAATCTTGACACCCCTCGTAAAGTGGAGGTCTTGATCCATTGTCGACAATCCTTGGCACATCAAATGCTTGGATCCTTTCTAGATGATGTATGGTTCTTCCTTACCGACACGAATCTAGTTAGGAATCTTGATTTGTTGTAGACATATGATGATTGGCACATTGGATGCTTGAACCCATTTACAAGAAGTGGTATAAATATTGGTAATGAAACAAATATAATTCATATAACTAAAATGGGTTAATTATCCTTATTTGAAATATCAAGTGCGGATCCCCTAACCTTAGCCTTCATTGTTATTGTGTAATTCCTCTTGTATTTTAATTATTCTATTGTTTATGAACTTTTTATTTTATTTACTATGGTAGGTTCTACCACCTTATGAAATTGTCTTTAATTTACTATGGTTGGTTATACCACCTATTTCCATGGATGGTTTTACCTCCTCTTGCTTTTTGTTTTATATTTGAATGGTCGGTAATACCACCTACCATCTTACATCTTGTTGATATTATCATGTCACCTCTTTGAATCATCCATATCACATTTGTTTAGCTTATAATTTATAACGCTTAAATTCCCTTCCTCGTGGATCGACCCCGGTCTCACCGGGTTTTATTACTTCGACACTCCTATACTTGGGAGATAATCCTTTTTCGGATGTGTCAAATAGCTCCCAAACCAGTTGGTCTTAGGGTATTAGGTGTTAAGGCACCCCTCGGGCTTAATTGCTCGAATTAAGGAGGCTACGAGACTAAACTTTATCCATAATTGCTATTTTTTTTCTTCTTTTTTTTTTTGCTTTTTTTTTTAACTTTCCCCTTCCTTTGTGTTGTTATCCTAAACAAAACAAAAGAACTCAAATATTACAACATTTCATTTTGCACCCACAATCATGCATCAGGTATGTGTGGTGTTGGGGTGTGGAAAAAGGTCAATAATACTTTTGCCTTTAATGAGTACATAAGCACAAAATTTATTGAATGATAAGGTGTGAGAGTTCATAGATTTGAATAATTCAAAGTGAAATGAATAAGACCTCCTTGTTATAAAATTCAAAAATCAAGTCTAAATAATATCAAGTTAGCTAAAATGAGTTCATAAGATCAAAATAAAATGACAAATTGGTTAGAATGGGTTTCAAGAGTTCAACCTGGCCCTCCATACTCTGCCATTCCTGACCCAGAATGCGTCTCAAGAGTATTTGAACTCCTTACACCGCACTCTGAATCTAATTACTAACTCGCTTTTTTTTTTTTGCAAGAAAAAAAAAATTTCAAGACAACTTATGTCTACTATCCTTCCCCCCCAACCAAATGAAACATTGTCCTCAATGTTTAAATGTAGAGAGATAAAGTATAGGAGACATTAACTGAAGCTTCTGTTATTCAAGAGAGATGACCTGAAAGACTCATAAAATAACATGCTAAAAATAAAATAAAATAAAATAAAGGACAAAAAATTACAAACGGAGATTCAAATCCAATTTGCACTTTTTGTTTTGCCCTCCTGCCCAATTAATTTGAGTACTAGCTGGGTCAGGTTCATACTCAACTTCTTGTAGTTTGTCAAGTAGCTCACCAGCAGAAGTGGCAGAAATAAGGGATCCTTCCGCCCAATGTTGGGAATAAAATTTTTGGTTCCTACAGCTGCCTCAACAAAAACGTTATCCAGGATCAAAAAAATTTTAACATTCAACAACCTATTGGGTTTTTTTTATGGAGAATTTCAGTTGGCCCAAGAGCACTTTCGAAAAAATTTCTTGCAAGAGTGCCAAAAACCCACCTGGTAAAGCAATAAAGGCATCTGAATTGATGAGCATATGTGCCATGCGTTCATTCATAGAGGAGACCTGTAACTCCTTCCCAACCGTTTTTCCAACAATGCTTTTTACAGCCAAAGCTTTAGGAATAACTCCTAACACTTGACTACCTCCTACATGTGCAGCTGTTGATACGCAACCCATTAACCCAAGGCTACCTCCCCCATAAACCACATGAATCTTTCTTTCAGCTAGTAGTCTACCAAGGTAATTTGCTACTTCTATAAACTCCTCACTTTTACCCGGTTGGGATCCACAGAATACACATATCCTTTGGATTTGACGTTTTGAAGTTCCCTCCATGTCTATGCAGCTCTCTAACTATGTGTGAAGAAGAGAACAAGAGATGTAGTATTTATGGAGTGCAAAAAGGTATGCTAATGATGATATCTATCTAGGTAGCTCGGTTGTTTGTTGAATAATTTGACAATAATGCATAAAAATTCAAAAGATGATGAAATAAGACACATAAGTCAAACAAAAGATACAAATTCAAAAATGACAGCTATGAGGTATTAAAATTCAAAAATAATGGCACGCATGCATATGTACAGGTAGTTGTGACTGTGGCTCACATCTTCCTCTGGTTTTACGTCCAGAAACGGCTTAAACACCTTCTATGAGTTGGGAATATGCTTCCCATCCAGTTTTCTTATAAACTGGCAAACAGGGTCGTTTTGAGTCAGATTCCCAAGACTATAGCGTTCCTGCTCATCTCGGAATTGTGTCCACAAATCAAAAATTTCACGCTGCACAAGTCCACAAGAATGCGTCTCAAGAGTCACTCGGATATCATCCAAGGACTCCTTACTCAGTCCATCCTTGATGAACTGTAGCTTATCCTCTCGATTGTTAGACAAATATTCCAAAGAGCGGCAACGCTGGTTACAAGTCTATCTTGCACATTTGTGACAAACTTGTAACCTTTTTGCTCTTTCAGCTTTTTGGCATAAGAGGCTTTTTTCCCAACCTGGCATATGGGAAACAAGATTATCTGAAAACTCACAAGAGAATCGAACCTTGGCTTCAAGTAACCATCTTAAATCAGCAGGAATACCCTTACGCATCAACAACCTTAGTCTTTCTGCACGAGCTTTATAAATTTTAAGCAAATCATTTTGAGGAAGAGAGGGAAAATGTTGGTGCAATTTTGAGAGAATGGTATCCATGTGAAGAAAATGAGAGAGAAGAAAAGAAAATGGGTGCAAGGTGAGCAACAGTTTTTAGGGAACTGAAAAACCGTCTTTAAATTTCACGGAGTACCGTATCCGCCACTTGACCGGGAAAAATCAATCCTTAAAAAGGATCGATTAAAGCAATGGACTCTTCGTTTTGGGTAAAATTTTCAAAGAATAGTTTTAACCGTTGTCCATTAACTTTAAACACATTACCATTCTTTGGGTTCTCAATTTCAACTGCTCCATGAGGGAAAACATTTTTAACAATAAAAGGCCTAGCCCAACGAGATCGAAGTTTACCTGGAAACAAATGCAATCTTGAATCATACAAAAGAACTTTTTGTGAAGGTTCAAAAGATTTTCTAACAATGGACTTGTCATGAAAAACCTTATTTTTTCTTTGTAGATTTTAGAATTTTCATAAGCCTCATTCCTGATTTCTTCAAGTTCACTCAGTTGGAGTTTACGTAACTTGCAAGCATCATTCAAGTTTGTGTTAAATGTTTTAATGGCCTAATAAGCTTTATGCTCAATTTTCACAGGCAAGTGACAAGGTTTTCCATAAACTAATCTATAAGGAGACATTCCTAATGATGTTTTGAAAGCTGTTCGGTAAGCCCAGAGTGCATCATTAAGTCTTAAAGACCAATCTTTATGATTTGGATTAACCGTTTTTTTCTAAGATCTGTTTTATCTCCCTATTAGCTAATTCAACTTGTCCACTTGTTTGCGGGTGATAAGTGTAGAAATTTTATGGGTTATTCCATATTTCTTCATTAAGGTTTCAAATGGTTTGTTACAAAAATGTGTACCCCCATCACTAATGATGGCTCGAGAAATTCCAAATCTACTCAAGATATTCTCTTTCAAGAATTTGACAAATGTTTTGTGATCATTGTTTCGACATGGAATTGCCTCGACCCATTTTGAAACATAGTCTACTGCAACAAGGATGTACACAAAACCAAATGATGGTGGAAAGGGTCCCATAAAATCAATACCCCAACAATCAAAGATTTCAACAACAAGAATGGGATTCAAAGGCATCATGTTTCTTTTTGAAATGGATCCCAATTTTTTACAATTTTCACACGTTTTGCAAAATGCATGTGCATCTTTAAAAAAGGTGGGCCAATAAAATCCACATTGTAAGATCTTAGCAGCTGTTTTTCTAGATGAAAAATGTCCTCCACATGCTTAAGAATGACAAAAGTTAATGACACTACTTACCTCATTGTCGGGTATGCATCTTCTCATTATTTGGTCTGGATAATATTTGAACAGATATGGGTCATCCCAGTAAAAATTTTTGTTGACCTAGGTATGGCAACCCAAGAGGGGGGGTGAATTGGGTTTTTATTTATCAAAACGGATTTAGAAAACCTTTCTTGAAAGATCAAAATTAGTTCACTCTTTCTTTGAGAATAAAGGTGAAGAAAGATGAAAATAGAATGCAATCAAGAGAATGGCAATAAAGAACAATCACAAGTGCAAGTAAATGTAAAGAGGATAGGGGATTAGAGAGAGTGCAAATCGATGTACGATCTGAGTCGGCAAACTGACTAAGTTCCAAGGACTCATAGCTCCACAAGCTAGGCTTTCCACTAGTTGTAGAAGAAATCTTTACAACTTGCTTGATGAACAAACCTCACCAAGGCAACTTCCTTCAACCCTTGATAACACCACACCAAGAGTTCTTCTTGATGAACAACCTCACCAAGGCAACTTTCCTCAACTCTTGATAAAACCACACCAAGAGTTCTTCTTGATGAACAACCTCACCAAGGCAACTTTCTTCAACTCTTGATAACACCACACCAAGAGTTCTTCTTGATGAACAACCTCACCAAGGCAACTTCTTTCAAACCTTGATAACACCACACCAAGAGTTCTTCTTGATGAACAACCTCACCAAGGCAACTTCCTTCAACTCTTGATAACACACAACAAGAGTTCTATCAAGGATAACTATTATCCTTTACAATAATATCTCACTCTCACCACAATACAAGAACAAAGATAATTTTTACAACAAAAGTATAACTCTTTTCAAAGAGTAGATAAATAATATAAAAGCTCTCTAGACTTGATATTTCTCTTGCTTTTTGCTTGATAAAATGCTTCTCTTGCATTTCTTGAATGCATGGGAGAATGGCTCCTTTTATAGGCAAATGAGATGAACTTAATCAAGTGAAGACACCATCTCCAAATTTTCTGCCACCATAAAAACCGTAATCTTGTCTGCCATTTTTGTCAATGTTCCGTTTGAAATTTGAAAATCTGTAAAACATAAAAGATCTGCACATTTGAATAAGCTTTCCAACGCATCAAGAATCAAGTCATTTGGATATCGGTAGCTCAAGATATGGCCAAAACACCATTCGGTGCTCATGTGACTTGATTTTTCTTTCTTGTGTCAGTCCACCAAATTGAATGATAATTCTGTCAGCCTTCCGTTTGAAATTTTAATTTCTTCAAAACATAAAAGATCTGCATATTTGAATAATCTTCCCAAAACATTAAGAATCAAAGCATTTGGATATCTCTATCTTAAGATATGGCCAAAACACCATTCGGTGATCATATGAGTTGATTTTTCTTCTCTGTGTCAGTCCACCGAATTGCATGTCAATTATGTCAGCTTTTCATTTGAAATTTGAATTTCTTCAAAACATATAAAATGTTCTTCATTAAGTTATCTTTCCAATGCCGTAAGAATCAAGTCATTTTGATTTTTCTAGCTCAAGATATGTCCAAAGGAGTATTCGGTGCTCATGTCAGCTGCTTCCATTTGTCTTTCAACTTGCATGATGATTTGGATAACCTTGCACTTGAAATTTGAATTTCATTAAAACATATGAAATGTTATAAATTGAGCAAGCTTTCCAAAGGCTCAAGAATCATGTCATTTGGATATTTTTAGATATATATATGACCAATTGATTGAACATTGCTCATGTGTCACATTCCTTGAGTCAATCCTTGTTCTTAAACTTTGGTGCCTTTAACATGTAGTCTTCTCCTTAGCTTCAACACTTCATTTTAATAAGCCTCTTCTTGATTTTAAAATTATTTCAATGATCTTACTCTTGCACATTAATAAACATGTTAGTAAATCTCAATTAATCAATGTGTATTGTTATCATCAAAATTATCATGTAGCCTTAGGGCTAACAATCTCCCCCTTTTTGATGATGACAAACCATTGATTTCTTTAAAATATAATCTTATCATAAGAATGAAAATAAAATCAACAATAAGCAAAAAGAATGGCACTTGTTATGAATATAAGCAATCCAACTATTTCTCCCCCTTTTGTTATCATCAAAAAAATGTAATCAAATTAACTACTCCCCCTAAATATATTCCCCCCCTTAACATATGCTATCATATAAAGACAAAAGTAAGACATATCCAAAGCCCTTAATTATATTAATTATGACTAAATCTATCTTGACTAAGGGTTTAGTAAATATATCGGCTAATTGTTATCGGTGGGAACAAATTCTAAAGCAAATATTACCTTTTGCACATGATCCGAATACAATGATGTCTTTTTTTTAAAAAAAAAAAAAAAATTCCTCTATTAGGCTTAGTTCATAGAGTGTTGTTTGTATGGAATTTTTTGAAATGTTGATGGCACTTGTATTGTCACATTTGATGGGAATATGATCAAATACAACAACATAATCTTTTAAAATTTGTTTCATCCAAAGAGATTGTGCACAACAACTTTCTACTGCAATATACTCGGCTTCCGCGGTTGATAAGGCAACAGAATTTTGTTTTCTACTAAACCATGAGACTAATGCATGTCCTAGAAAATAGCAAGAGCCACTAGTGCTCTTTCTATCAAGAAGACTTCCAGCAAAGTCCGCATCCGAATAGCTAATTAGATCAAAAGTATCACACTTAGGATACCAAAGACCTAGATTTATGGTTCCAAGAAGATATCTAAATATTCTTTTGACAGCCTTAATGTGAGATTCCTTTGGACAAGATTGAAATCTAGCACACATACACACACTAAACATAATATCAGGTCTACTAGCAGTTAAATATAAAAGAGAGCCAATTATACCTCGATATTTTGTTACCTCAACATCTTTTCCTTTCTCATCTTTGTCAAGCTTGGTTAATGTACCCATAGGTGTGTTATATGTCCTTGAATTATCCATGCCAAACTTTATGAGAAGATCTCTTGTGTATTTAGCTTGATTAATGAAGATCCCATCTATTTATTGCTTGATTTGAAGTCTAAGGAAGAAATTTAATTCTCCCATTAAGCTCATTTCAAATTCTTGTTGCATACACTTGGAAAATTCTTCACACATAGAAATATTAGTAGCACCAAATATAATATCATCAACATAGATTTAAACAATTAATAAATCATCATTTTTTGTTTTAAAAAAAAAGAGTAGTATCAACTTTTTTTATTTCGAAACCATTATCAATGAGAAATTTGCTCAATCTATCATACCATGCTCTTAGTGCTTGTTTCAAGCCATAAAGTGCCTTTTTGAGTTTGAAAACATGGTTTGGAAAATCATGATTTTGAAAACCAAGAGGTTGCTCTACATATACTTCCTCTATAATGTAACCATTTAAAAATGCACTTTTTGACATCCATTTGATATAATGTAAAATTTTTATAACATGCAAATGCACACAACATTCTAATTGATTCTAATCTAGCAAATGGTGCAAAGGTTTCCTCATAATCAATACCTCTGTCTTGATGTATCCTTGAGCAACAAGTCTAGCTTTGTTTCCAATAATGGTGCCATTTTCATCTACTTTATTTCTAAAAATCCATTTAGTGCCTATAATAGAATGATTTTTGGGTCTAGGGACTAATTCCCAAACTTGATTTCTTTCAAATTGATTCAATTCTTATTGCATAGCCAAAATCCAACTTTCGTCATTTTCGGCTTCTTTAAAAGATTTTGGTTCAAATTGAGAGACAAAAACAAAATGATTACAAAAGTTCTTAAAAGAAGATCTAGTTTTCATATCTTGTGATGGTTCACCAATAATGAGATCTTTAGGGTGAGCTTTTGCATACCTTCATTCCTTTGGTAATTCTTGGGAAGAATCATTTACTTCCACGAGCTTGTCTTGTTGAAGTTTTAATTCATCTTGACTCGTTTCATCAAGCCTTGATTCCTTGATTTTCCTTTCTACTTCAACAATATCATCATCTAAATTCTTTGAAGAAATAACATTAGTTTCATCAAATTCAACATGCATAGATTCTTCAATAGTAAGAGTCTTTTGTTAAAAACTCTATATGCTTTACTATAGTTGGAGTAGCCAAAAAAAATTCCAACATCGGCTTTTGCATCAAATTTTCCAAGGTTATCCTTGGTGTTTAAAATAAAACACTTACATCAAAAAACTTTAAAAAATCCAATGTTGGGTTTTCTTCCTTTCCAAAGTTCATAAGGAGTTTTCTTTATTAAAGCTCTAATATGACTCTTATTGATTATAAAAAGCATGCGGTTCTAACGGCTTCGGCCCAAAAATATTTTGGGCAAATTATTTTCAAGTAACATGGTCCTAGCCATTTCTTGGATAGTCCTATTTTTTCTCTCAACAACACCATTTTGTTGTGGAGTTCTAGGTGAGGAAAATTATGCTCAAAACCATTTTCATCACAAAGATTTTCAAATGCAACATTGTCTACTTCACCACCATGATCACTCCTAATGGACACAATAGAATACCCTGTTTGATTTTGGACTCCTTTTGCAAATTTTGAAAAAGCTTGTATGGCATCATTTTTAGTTTTTAAGAATAATACCCAAGTGAATCTTGAATAATCATCCACAATAACAAAAACATAATACTTTCCATCAAGGCTTTGAGTTCTTGATGGTCCAAATAAATCCAAATGAAGTAATTGTAGAGGTTTATTTGTTGAATAAATTTCTTTTGTTTAAAATAAGTTCTCACTTGTTTTCTAAATTGACAAGCATCACAAATCTTATCCTTTTCAAATTTTATTTTTGGAAAACCATCAACTAAATCATTTTTAGAAATTTTTGTAATTGTGTCCATGCTAGCATGACCTAATCTTCTATGCCATAACCAAGCATCATGACTAACAATGAAACAATTTTCTACATGATCATTAACATCAATATCAATTGTATAAATATTACCACATCAATTACCAAAAAATAATGTCTTATGTTACTAACATCCTTAATCACACATCTATTAGGCTCAAAAGTAACAAAATATCCCTTATCACACAATTGACTAATGCTAATCAAATCATGTTTCAAACCATGAATAAGCAAAACATCTTAATAATAGGTGAAGAAGGGTTACCAATATCACCATGTCCGATTACCCTTCCTTTGGCATTATCACCGAAGGTCACATATCCTCCTTTCTTCATGATTAATCTTGAGAAATTGGAGGCATCTCCGGTCATATGCCTTGAGCATCCACTATCTAAGTATCACTTGTGTTTGCCACTCCTTTGTTTCTACAATTCAAACTATTAAGGAGTAAACTTGTGGGTACCCAAAAAAAAAAAAAAAAAAAAAAAAAAAAAAAAAGTTCTGGGTCTTGGGGGTTTAGTATGTAACTTTGGAACCCATATACTTGTTCAACTTAGGATTTCTAATATAGAAAGAATGCACTTTGTGTCCTTGATTACACAATAAGTACTGAATGATTAGGATGTATTCTAGAAGATGATGAACAAAAAATTTTAAAATTACTTTGATTTTTGAGAGTTTTATATCCTAAACCTCTTTTATCAAAAACAACACCTTTGGTTTTGTAACATAGAATTCAAATTTTTTGTGCTTTTTGTAAAACTATCAACAATATTTCTTAAGTCATTATTTTCCTTTTTCAAACTAGCATTTTGCTTCTCCAATTTATCAAAATCCTTTTGTTTTAAAATGTCATTTTCAGTTTTTAATACATGTATTTGACTTTCTAAACTTTCAAAATCTTTTTGCTTTAAAATTTCATTTTCATTTTCTAAAGCTTCATTTATTTCTACCATCTCTTCTAATTGAGATAACATGATTTTTGACTTCTTTTTGAAAGCATTAATTTTTGAATTTTGCTTATCAACTTGCACATGTAAATTTTGGAATGCTTCAAGTAATTCATCATATGAAAGTTTAGGATCATAGTTTAGAATACTTATCTCATCTTCTCTTAAAGCCATGAAGCACATGTTTGCCACTTTGCAATCTTCTTCATTCTCCTTCAAGGTGATTTCATGAGTCATGAGAGAACCCATAAGTTCTTCTAATGGTAGTTTGGGGAGGTCCTTTGCTTCTTGAATTGCCGTCACCTTCGGCTCCCAAGATTTTGGTAGACACCTAAGAATCTTTCTCAACATTTCAACATTAGAATAAGATTTACCAAGAGATTTCAAACTATTAATAATATCCGTAAATCTAGTAAACATTCAGAAATTGATTCATTCGATTTCATCTTAAAAAGCTCATAACTATGAACTAGCATACTGATTTT
>SNVD02001346.1:0-147361 GCA_013180625.2 Boswellia sacra | reverse complement strand
AGATAACACAAAGCAAAGTTAAATGGAGTGAAAAATCAATGAGAGACACTTGGTTAAGAGTTCATTCTCTGCCACAAGATATGAATTTGTGAATAAACATAGAATTGTAATCCAATTACAGCATTGAAGTTATCAACCGTAGATAACAACAAGCTCTGTTATCCCAATCTTTCCTTACTTTGTTGGTAAATAAAACAAGCTCTTTATTTAATCTCTATCCATTAAACAACCTAGAACAAGCTCTCTAAGTTTAATTCAATGAAAGCATTACGATGCGAAAGATAGGTTGATCTAAGCAATAATCACACAAGTTCAGATTATTTAACCTAGGTTGTATTTTCTAATTGCAATCTCTGATCACAATTTGCTACTAATGATTGGAAATTTATGACAATTACGGATCAAGATTTCTAATCTAGCAATAGACAACAACAAATTATATTCAGTTGGCCATTCCAAATACAATTAGTAAGCAATCATAAGCATTAGATATGGGAAAATACAAGCAACTTCAATTAGAGAATTGGATAACAATTTCTTACACAATCAACTCACAAAATCCATATCAAGGGCTTTGAAATCACACTCAACCAATTCAGATTTAGTTACACATATTCAATTAGAATAACAAATACAATACAGAGAAATTCCAGAATTGAAAAGGAAAGAAAGAACTTAGCAAATTCTTTGAAAATCTTTTTTGTAGATGAATCTTCTTGGAATTGTAGTTCCTCCTCTTTCAAAATCTTCTTTCTCCTTCAAGAACTCCAAGGGATGAGAGAAATCCAGAAATGCAGCCTCCTCCCACGTTTTCCCCTCTTCAAGTTATCAAAATAAAACCCAAAAATGTGTTTAAATACTCTGCTACAGTGACTTGCTACAGTGTCCCGTATTATACATGCTACAGTGCTTGTGGAATTATATTTCTATACATCTCACACTGTTTTGATTACAACTTTTGGTACACTGAAGGGATTTATAAACCGTAAATTTCTCCAGAAAATAGACTTCGAGAGCTTTCCAACGGTATATAACATGTCATCGGGTTCATTGTATATCAATACAATTAAATCCGAGAAGATCACTGACTAGCAGAGGTGAAAATGAAGGGTTTTACTCCATTTTTGTGCAAGTTGCTCCAAAACTCCTACAAACATCAAAACCACACAAAAACATAAAAATACCAAGGAATATAGCAAAGAAACATGGACGAATTGATATGAAAATGATATATAAATAGACACTTATCATTCCATACCTGTGTGCCATACCTCCACTACTCATCATGTCTCCTGTATCAGTTTTGTTTTTCGGCTTCTTCTTAGAATGTTGTACTAACTGAAATCCATCCTCAGCTTCTTGACCTCCATCATCCTGAACGTTAGAACTGCTGCCTTTTACAGTTTCAATTGGCTGAGCTTCTATTGTTACATTATTCTCTTGTTCTACTGTAACATTATGTTCATCAAATATCTGATTCTCCTTAGAACAATGCATAACCTGTTCTTCTCTTGTTATGCTAGAAGTCTCTGCATTAGTTTTAGCCACCCATAGTTTTTTATCAGTTTTCTTTGGACAATTCTTTTGTAAGTGTCCCAATTTCTTACATTCTCCACAGAAGAAAGGTTTCCATTCATAGATTACTTCTTGATTCCTTGTGCTTTCATCACTATCTTCAATAGTGACTTGGTCTGGGAAAATACCAGTCAATTTCATGTCAATGAGGACCCTAGCATACGACAATTTTTTTCTCTCCATAGTGCATTTATCTGAAAATAAAGGTTTCCCCAGCACACTTGCAATCGCACTTAAGGCACTAGGACTCCAATATTCCCACGGGAGCAGAGGAAATTTAACCCAAATTGGAAATGATACAATCTCTTCAAGATTAAAATTCATCTTCCTTTGCCATTCTTGTAAAAGAAAAGGATGCTTATCAAACGTGATCGAACCTTCCTTCATTACCTCTTTCTTCTTTTCTTCTGAATCAAAAACGAAGGCAAAGAGATTTGGTTTCACCAGATGCACTGATTTTAAACCCAATTCTTGCCACCGATTCAGTGCAAATCTTTCAATCTTCTAGAACCTGGGTTGTAATCCATAGACAGTACCTAACAATACATGTTTCCAGCTTTCGGCTTCTCTTTCTACATCAGCAATTTCTATTCTTGCAACACGAGTCCCATTGGAGACAACTGGTGGTACATAAGACAGTGCACAATCCTCTGATCTTGATATATTATTGTGAAACAAATCAATCCAAGCTTTCTTTTCTTCCTTTTCATCCCCAATTCTTGAATCTTTTTCTTTGTTCTCCAAAGCTTCCGAAGAATTTTGGTTTGTAGGATTCTGCTCAGTATCTTCGTTAGAGCTAATCTTGTGAGTAGCTTCAAAATTATTAAGGATTTCCATTGATTCGATTGAGAAAACTGCTCTTGAATTCTGCTGATTATTGGATCTCCATGTCTAGTTCTTCCCCATTGTAGGATACAGCGTATTTTAGCTTGAGCTGCTAAACTTGCGCCGAGAGAAAAGACATATTGACTGCAAGCAGATTTTATTTTATAATAACACTGCTTTTTGTATTTACCGTATTTCCTTAAATAATTTGAACCTTAGCTTCCTCTCCTCTAACGTTGATGATAGTGCCATCTACGAAAACCAGTTCTGGTTCATCAAGCCAAACATGAGATCCACCAACAATGTTTTCTTAAGTTTGTCGAGGCGGTTAAAAGTTTTTAGAAATACCAAAACTTGATGTTTCACCAACATACTCAACATAAAGATAATAACTTGCTTGCCTTGGTTCTCACCCGTAGAAATACAAATAAACCCTAAACTACTAACACTGCCCAACCTTGTAGCTTTATCTCAAGTATGTAAAGATAATCTACAAACAACATGAAACGATCATCAATATCTCAACACTAACAAGGAAAAAAAAAAAAAAAACACTGTTGATACCTCAACGTTTGATATGAATTCTCTTTGGTTCTCTATTTCTTATGCAATGACTATTATTTCTTGAATTATATTTACTTTTAACAATACTATGATCATAAACCCTAAATATCTTAATTTGAAATCAGATATAATTAATCATAAAGCTGAGCAAGGAATTGGAACCAGTTTGAGAGTTTGCAAATACAATTATGTAATTCAACTACCATATCATTCTGAATCTCAATATTGACGGCAATCAGAAGAACTTGATTTTCCAGAAACTATTAAGACTGAGTCCAAAACTAATCAACAAACAAAACAGATATGAATGTGACCGCAATGCTCCATGGGATTGCAGGAATTCGAACGCAAAAAGCAGTAGCGAACTGGAAGAAGCGACTGATTTGATACGATTATGGTGGTGAAACAGAGGCATCAAGGAACATCCAGGACTCAACCATACAACGAAATAGCAGATAGCGAAAAAAGATTTTTAGAATGCAACAGGTTTTAACTAATGGCAGGAAGGAGTTGAGCATATATGTAGAAAATGCAGAAAGTTATTTCATGCAGGACTCATTTTCAGCAGTTGAATCTAGGGTTGTCATGGAAAATTACCTACAGGAGTGGTAAGCATCTTTTTTATTTTCAGTAGTAATGTAGGAAAATTGTTGAGTCTTGATAAAAATTACTAGGGGTGGGCTGGTCACTATCCTACCAGTTGGCAGATTCTAGCTTGTTGTGGGGTATAAGAGTGCAGCTCAACGATGATATTAAGTAAATAAAATAAAAATATTTTGCCATAAAATCTTTCCGCTTTGAACTGTTAAAGTATGTGTTATCGTTTATTTTATAATAATTAGTTCATTGACCAGATGATTATGCGATTATTATAATAATTCTCCATAAAGTCATCCATCCAATATTCCAAATTTGGCATAGCGTAAGTAACAAATGGAAATCATTAAATCAAAGTCGGCTGCGACACGTTCCTTCTAGGCGTAAGCTGAGTGCGTTGTGTTGAATTAACCAATGAAGAAGGGCATTATAGGAAATAAAAATAATTCCCAAGGCTAACAGAGCACCATACTTTCGACTCCCGGCTGACGGTCACAGACTTACAGTGCCCACACAAACACACTTGGGAGTCAGGATCGGACTAGATTGGATTGAGTTGGGATTGAGATTGGGACTGTACTAGATTGAACTAGATTATAGATAGTACTATATTATGTTTGGTGTAGTATAGGAATGGATTATATTAATATATAATAAAATTTTAGAAATCAATTTTTAAATATAAAATAAATTATTTTAATTCAAGTTGATTTAAACAAAAATTAATTTAATATTTATTAAAAATATTTAAAAACTTGTTAATGCTTTTATAAAAATTAACATATTTTGCATTTCATAAGGAATTAATTATTATATAAATTATAAATAGTAATTTTAATATTTTGGATTAATTTTTAATTATTATTACATCATTTTTATAAGTGAATAATGAAGATTAATTTTGGATAAAAATAATTAAATATGTAAATATAATTAAAAATTATACTATATTATGAAATTATTACAAAGGTTATATAATTATTTATTATATATAGAAATTTCTATATTTTATTAATAGTTTTTTAATAATATTTCATTTTTATTATATGAAAATAAAATTATTTTGAAATTAGTAATTGAGTAATCCAATTAATTATCATATTTATAAATGTTTATATTATTATATTAATTTTTTAATAATATTCTATTTTATTATATAAAAATAAAATTATTTTGGATTTATTAATTGAGTAGTTCAATTAATTATTGTATTTATAAATGCTCATATTATTATATTAATTTTTAAATAATATTCCATTTATTATGTAAAAAATTATTTTGGAATTAATTATTTGAGTAATTCAATTAATTATTGTTTTTATAAATGTTTATATTATTATATTAATTTCTTAATAATTTTTTATTTTTATTATATAAAAATAATATTTTGGAATTATTAATTGATTAATTCAATTAATTATTGTATTTCTAAGTGTTTATGTTAGTATAATAATTTTTTTGGTAATATTTCATTTTTATTATATAAAATTAATATTAATTTGGAATTATTAATTGAATAATGTACTTATTTATTATATTTATGAGATTTTTTATTTTTATATTAATATGAGTATAATAATATTTCTTTTTGCATTATATTAATTTTTCTAAAATTATTAATGATAATATATTTATTTTTAATTTTTGTCAATAAATATTTTATATTATCTTTTTAATGTTTTTATTAATATTTATTTTATTTTATTTTTTATTATATTGTATCACTTATTATTATTAATTATAATAAGATTAAAATAATAAAATGTTGACCCAAACTTGGGATAATGAGTCCCATGGTGAACCATAGGACAAGTTGTCCCATGAATTGGACACTATTGGGACTAGCTTTAGCCTAGTCCCAATCTCTTTAAAGTGCTCCAAACAAAAGATAGGACAAATAATCCTAAAAATAGGACAATCCCTCCTTTTGTCCTGCCTCCCAAACATGCCCACAGACTCTCTTTCTAAATGCTAATCTTCCAATTGCAAATGAGAGTACTACAACGTCGTTTCGTCATTATCACTCTTGTTCTCCTTATTACTCTTTTAAAAACCTCTGTAAATGGCGGCGAGGTCGAAGAAGACTATTCCAACCGATCAAGAATCATAATACCAGGTTTCGCCTCCACCCAGCTAAGAGCATGGTCAATCCTTGACTGCCCCTACTCTCTGCTCGATTTCAACCCTCTCAACCTCGTCTGGCTCAACTCCAATATTGTTCCTCATGTTTTGCATAATAGGAATAATACTTTACATGTACTCTACTTTTGTTTTGTTCATGAATGGCCTAGAAAAATCTAAGAATTATTTAGTAAAAGTATTGATGAATGGGTTCTTGACCTCCATTATGTTCATTATCTCTTGCACCAGGCTTTTGCCACAACAGAATGATTAACTAAAGCCAGATCCAGTTTATTTGTTGTCACAGATTAGTCATTACTTGAGTTATCTTCCTGAGATACGCATGGATCTAAAACCCTCCTAGCAGCTGTAATAATCAATTGAAATAATATAAAAATACTGACTTCAAGAGAAAAACATCTCTCTCACATAAATACATTTAATAAAAGTATATGAATCAAAACTTACCAGCAGAAAAAAATTGAATCAGACTGGCACTAGAAAAGGGATCTAATCCTTTTCAGATTGACACTATATTTTCCATGAAAGGCAAAGACCTCAAATCTGTCACACAAGTAACCATTAGAACATTCAAAGAGTTAATCAGTACCCGCGTTTTCTTTCAATATATGCTAATAACCAAAGACAAACAAGCGTCAGATCCAAATACTCAACCAAGATAATTAACAATACCTACTTCAGGACATCAAGATTTACATACAGGACACTCTGAACGAAATTGAGTTGATCTGGGAATGCATGAACTGCAGGAGAGTCGTTAAAAAAATTTAAAAAGAATATAATACAATTTGAAAAATAAAACAATGATATAATTTGAATCAAAATGATTCTGTTATGAAAATAAAGTAGAATAAACATACTTGCCAAATATGTGATCTCATGGCAGCAACAATGGTCTCGTGAACAAGTTTAAGCTGCAACAATTGCCATGAATATTCAGTTAAGAGTTAGGATTCTCAATAGTTTATAACAACAATAATAAAACCCTATTTCATATTTTTCCCTCGTTTATGATACTTCGGCTATATTATTTACCCAAACACCTATTAGGTTAATGCCATATGGACTGCCACGTGTTCAACTATGTGGCATTGGCGTTGCTTTGTTGGCATTTTGGACAAAATAAAGATCTTGATATTTTATTTGATTTTTCTATGTCAACTGAACTAGTAAGGAAACTCTTAACTGCAGAATTTGCAGAATGTTTCCAAAATTTATTTTTAATCTTTGGAAGAATTTTTGTTTGATTTTGCTTTAGGAAAAATTATTTATTCTGTTTCATTATTGATTGCTCTAAAGTATTTCTATTTTCCTAAGCATTCAAGATTTGCAAATATGGAAAGATTTTGGAAATCCTTATACAGTAAGAATGCAAAATATTTGTTTTTCTATTCTGTTGCATATTTTAGTTCTCTCCGATATTATTGCTTCAGTTAGAAAAGACTTAACTGTTAAATATTTTCAGAATATTGTTTCAGTTTTAGAAATTGTTTATTTTATCTTGTATTAGGAAATATTATGATCATGATTATTATTGAATATCTTAAATTTGATTTATCTTTCTTTGACTTCAAGATATGCAAGTCATTTTATTAATATCAAAAAGATCTTAAAGAATGCTTATTGGATAAGGATTGCCTGCTAGATGAGTTCTAACATAAGAAAACTTTTATTTCATATGCAATATAGGAGATTAAAAGATTATTTTCTATTATTCAGTGATCTTTATCTCTCAAATTATGTTGAAGATCTCACAGGGTAAAGGAAGGAATTATAGTTGAATAGGAACACCATATAAAGCAATATTAACGATTAGAAAACTTACACATTCAGGGAAGAAAGCAAGTGAAAGTAAAGCTGTGAGAGCTAGGCTGAATTGCATCTTTTTATTATGTCTTTGTTTTTGTGAGATCATTGAACTTTAAGTGTGGGTTTGAATGGTTGCATAAGTCTATAATGGGTGTTAGATCGTGGCTTGAGGGATGATTGCTTTTATGAGTCTATAACCGATATAGTGGTCGTGTCTTTCTTAACTGATGTAATTACGATATTCGTGACTGATAAATTGCAGACAACTTTGTTGAGTTTTATCTTTGTTGAATATTACTAAAAAAAATGTTTTACAATCAAGAAGGATCTTGATCTGTTATGTAGAGAAGTATAGCAACGTTAAGAAGTTGATTTATTAAGGTTGAAGTCCTTAACTTTGTTGAGTTTTATCTTTGTTGAATATTACTGAAAAAATATTTTACTATCAAGAAGGATCTTGATCTGTTGAGTAGAGAAGTGGATCAAAGTTAATAAGTTGATTTATTAAGGTTGAAGTCCTTGAAAAGAGAGCATAGGCTACAAAGAAAAGTGAGTGAGAGAGAAAAGAGATTTCTTCTACTGTAAATAGTTTGTAATCTGAAACGGCTTAGTAGATTGTAACTTGACTTTCCGTAGATATAAATTTAGTTATAACTCAACCACGTAAAACTTCTTTATATATTTTTACTTTTTTGTTGGTTATATTTGATATAACTATTTTAGTTTTATGTTACATAATTGAATCTATAATTTTAAAACTTACAACATCAATTGTGGGAGATATAGGGTTAACCAAATCAACAATTTAACAAATAAAAAATTAAAAAAATATCACATAAAAGCATTTAAAAAAAGTCATTATCCAATCTTTCCAAACTCTTCTTTAGCACGTAATCTAACAGAACTGAAAAAAAAAATTCAAATTTGAAAAAATGGAAAGTCAAAAGTACGAACCAGGGAGGGCATTTCAGCTCGAGATCGAGTTTCTGAACGTGAAGGACCCAAGGGTTCAAAGCCCGGCAGCCTCTCTTCCTAGAATCAGCCATCTTAGGTGGCACCTTAACTCGAAGCTGATGAGAACTGAAAAGTGAATGAAAGTGGAAGTGGAGAAAAGCGTTTGTTTCTAGAGTTCTTCAAATGCCGGAAGTAGAAACCAGAAATAAGAGTAGCGTAACTATAGCCTTAGAGGTTGGTAGGAAACTGGAAAAGTGAGAACGGCCACGTGGACGGATGGGATTCACTTATTTTCGCGAACAAGTGGTGGGCGGTAAAAATGATTCGATTGCATGAGCCAAAACTGTTTTGAAATGCGCCCACATTTCATTGTTTCACAATATCTCCCACTAGCGTGCTTCATTTTCGTAGCTCCAATTTTGGAGGGTCCATTTCAAATCATCCAAGATTCAAATATGTATGGATCCAATAAAAAAGAAAAGTGCAGGTAACTCTCCAGTTCGGGACTTGGGACATTGAAGCGTCAATTAACTGAACTCCTCCCCTGTGGTTTATGAAACTAACACTTGCCCACCAATTACTTTAAAAGATGTTACAAACTTCCCTATGATTACTTAACACTGTTAAACTTCACAAATTTTGGACAAAGTGGCACAATTATTCTTTACTTAACTTCATTGATTCTATATTTTTAATAGTTTAAAGTTTTGAATTTAAAAAGTGATATAAACTCAATAGTCATAATCTCTATACATAAGTGTTGGTGTCAACGTGTGACACTTGCATGTGTCATACACATGTTGATTTTTGTTTAACTTGTGATAAAACTAGAATAGTATTTGATTCATATTTTACTGTTTCTAGATAATTATTATAGGAAGTATTTGGTTTACAATAAATATCTCCTTAGATTAGGATATTGTTTCTTGTATCCTAATTAAAATAGGAGAATATTCATTTGTATCCAAATTCCTTTAGGAGTTTAATTATAATACTTCATATTTTATTTCTCTTAAAACTAATGTGATTCTGAGTGAGATCTTTACAAGATTTCTAAGAGATTTCAGTTATACCTCTGAATATATATATATAAACGTGGTTTTGGGAAAGTTGGCGAGTTGGCTGATTTGGTTGTGTTGGAAAATTCTTGGTTTCGACATTCCATAAATTGAGGGAAGCGCTTCAACGCAAAGAGAAATGTCTTTATTGTTTTTAATTTTATGAGTCTTTGATTCATGTATGAGATATAGAAATCATATATGAGTTGTTGATTAGGTCTGTGTGAGTTAGTAGATACTTGGGATAACTTGCGGGTTAAGTGTTTATGTAATTCAGTGTCAGACTTAGTTGTTATGTATAGCTTAACAGTGTGTTATTAAGTTATCGACAACAAAGAGTGAGCAGTGTCACTAGAGTTTAAGATCTTTACGAAGATTTTGTTTTACAAAGACTAGGTCAATGTGTAAGGATGAGTTGGCACTGTAAAAGGTCCTAAAGATTGTACAAATAAGAACTTAGTGAATTGCAGCTCTATAGCTATCCATGGATGTAGGTTTTATAACCGAACGACGTAAAAATCCTCCTGTGCCAATTTACATTACAGTTTACTATTATATGTTTTATAACTGCATATTTTCAGAACTTTCAATTTGTATCAGTGCAGGTTCACTGATAGACAAGTGAAGAAAACGATCAGATCGATATGGAAGGATGTAGTTTATTCGCAATAGAGAATCTGGAATACAACCACCTATCCTTGATGATAGTAATTATTCATATTGGAAGGTAAGAAGGATTATATATATCAAATCTCTTGATGACAGGGTATGGACTAGTGTGCTTAAAAGATGGACACCGCCAACAAAGTTGAATGCTTTTGGTGATTCCGAAACCAAATCAGAGAATGAATGAACTGATGAAGAATACCGACATTCCAGCTGGAATTCAAAGGCTCTCAATGCAATTTTTGCTGCAGTGGACTTAAACAATTTCAAACAGATTTCTAGATGCACAGTGGCCAACGAAGCATGGGACATACTTGAGGTAAAACATGAAGATACTGCATTAGTTAAAAGATCTAAATTTATGAGACTTAATTCTCAATTTGCAAACTTGATGATGCATAAGGATGAATCAATTTCTGAGTTTTACTCTAAGATATGTCATATCACAAATTCTACTTATATGCTTGAAAAAACTTTCACTGATGCAGAAATTGTTAGTAAAATAATTAGGTCTGTCCCAGATAAATTTCAACCCAAAATTTCAGCCATTGAGGAAGTTAAAAACACTGATGAGATGAGGGTTAATGAACTGATTGGCATTCTCCAAAACTTTGAAATTAATCAAAGTACTAGGAAGCAAAAGGGAAAAAGCTTTGTGAAAGCTGAAAAATCTGATGATGAAAGTAATGATGAAATTAATGAAACTGATTCAAAACAGATTACTTTTCTAACAAGAAATTATGTTAAGTTTATGAAAAGAAATTTCAGAAAAAAGAATCAAGGAAAGCCATCAAACTCAAGTGAGGAAAAATTCAGAAAGTTCAGCAAGGAGAAGGACAAGAAGAAATCAAAACTACCTGAAAAGAAAAGGCAGATTCAGTGTTATAAATGTTCTAGTTATAGGTATATTTAATCTGAATGTGCTAATCTCAAGAAGAAGAACAAAGAACTGATAGCAACCTGGAGTGATGAATCAGAATCGGAGTCAGAAGTTCAAGATTGCATGAGTAACTTTGTTGCATTTACTGTATCTATAGCGGATAAAGAGAAAGCTGTTATGTCTGACATAACAGAAAATTGTAGAACCAGTGTTGATCATTCTGATAAAGAAGATGGACTAAAATAGTGTGAAGAGTTGCAAGAGATATATAACTCACTCTATGGTGAATAGATGAATCAAAAGGAAGAAATCAAAATCTTGAAGAAGAAGATTGAAGTGCTAGAATGTGAAAAAACCTATGCTGAAAACCATATCATAGATCTAGAAACTGTTTTGACAGACAAAATAGCACATATTGAGAAAATCACAACAGAACTGGTTGAAAGCAAGAGGTGTTTTGATCAACTCAAACTTGGAGCAGCCAAACTTGATCAGATCTTAAGTCTTGGAAGAGACAATTCCAACAAACATGGCTTAAGATATACATAAGGTAATTTTGCATCTTCATCAAAAGCAATTTTTGTGAAAGCTTTAACATCAGGTAAAAATTCTGAACTTAATTCTTTAAAGTCAAGTCCTAATTCCAATAGCATTGAGACATTTGCCTCTCCTCTGAGTTCATTCAAATCCAGTTCTGATTTATTTTTGTGGTAAAAAGGGATACATTAGACCTAGATGCTTTAAATTGTTGAATCTTTTGCATAAAAAATCAAAACAGTTTAAACTGTTACCAAAATCACAACTGTGGTGGATTAAGAAAGACAAGACAGTATGCCATGTTGCTCTTATCACCTTTAACATATTTCTAACAGTTTGTGGTATTTTAACAGTGGTTGTTCCAGGAATATGACTGGAAATAAACAATTTTTAACAGATTTTAAAGGATGCAGGGATGGTAATGTCACCTATAGAGATGGAGCAAAGAGTAAGATCATTGGTAAAGACACTTTAAAGGCCTACCCAATTTTTAAAATGTCTTTCTGGTTGAAGGTTTGAAAGCTAATCTTATTAGTATTAGTCATATTTGTGATGACAAGTATATTGTTAATTTCACACAAAACAAATGCATGGTCTTAGATAATTTTGGTAAATACATTTTAGAAGGTAATAGATCTTCGAATGATTGTTATTTGGTAAAGATTGTATTTCATGTTAGGATTTCAGATTTAGAATTGTGGCCTCAAAAATTATGACACTTAAATTACAAAGACTTGGTTAAATTAACTAAGTTAGGTGTTGTAAAAAGAGTTCCTAAACTTGATGACAAAGTTAATGGAATTTGTGGACCGTGTCAAATAGGAAAACAAATTAGAAGTTCACACAAGTCAAATCCACATCTTAGCACATCCAAAATACTTAATTCGCTTCACATGGATCTTATGGGTCCTATGCAAATTGAAAGCATTACAAGTAAGAGATACATATTTGTTTGTGTGGATGATTTTTCTAGAAATACTTGGGCTAATTTCATTAAAGAAAAATCTGACACTTTTGAAGCTTTCATGAATCTTTGTGTAAAGCTTGAAAATGAGCAAAATAGAAACATTGGCAGGATTGTGAGAATAAGAAGTGATCATGGAAGGGAGTTTGAAAACGTTAGCTATGCTGACTTTTGCAAATATCATGGATTTGATCATGAATTTTCAGCTCCTAAAAGCCTTGAACAAAATGGCATTGTAGAAAGGAAGAATAGAACTCTTCAAGAGATGGCTAGAGTAATGCTCAATAGCAAAAAGTTGACCAAGAGGCTACGGGCTGAAGCAATAAGCATTGCTTGTTATATTTCAAATAGAATTTTTCTTAGACCTGGCACTAATCAAACACCTTATGAAATCTTGAAAGGTAAAAAACCTAATTTAAAATATTTTCATGTTTTTGGATGCAAGTGTTACATCTTAAATGATATAGAGCAGTTAAGTAAATTAGATCCAAGAAGTGATGAATGAGTCTTTGTGGGATATACACAAAATAGCAAAGCATTTCGAGTTTACAATCTGAGAACTGAGGTAGTCATGGAATCTGCAAACGTAGTATTTGATGATCAGGATGATTCTGTAAAGTACTCACAAGACGAAAACATAACTAGCTTCATAGAATATACAAAGAAATCATATTCAGACAGCAACAACAATAAAGCAGATTTTGTTATGAAAGAGAAAACAGCTGCTATTACACCCGACGTAACAGTAACATCTGACAACTTAGATTTGAACAGAAATTCAATCAGGAATGAAGATGAAAAGAAAGATCCACCTACATGGATTCAGAAGACACATCCAACAAGTTCTATCATTGGAACACCAGATGACATGATGAAAACTCGAAGCAAGGTAAGAAATCAGATAAGGTTTGCATGTTATGTTTTTTTAGTTGAACCAAAAAATGTGAAAGAAGCCTTAAAAGAAGATGTGTGGATTCGAGCTATGCAAGATGAACTTAATTAGTTTAAAAGGAATGAAGCATAGGAATTAGTTTCGAGGCCAGAAAATGCAAATGTAATTGGAACTAAATGGATATTCAAAAATAAAACTGATGAAAGTGGACAAGTAGTAGGAAATAAGGCTAGGCTAGTTACACAAGGTTACACATAAGTAGAAGGGATAGACTTTGATGAAACTTTTGCACCAGAAATTCAATCAGGAATGAAGATGAAAAGAAAGATCCACCTACATGGATTCAGAAGACACATCCAACAAGTTCTATCATTGGAACACCAGATGACATGATGAAAACTCGAAGCAAGGTAAGAAATCAGGTAAGGTTTGCATGTTATGTTTCTTTAGTTGAACCAAAAAAGGTGAAAGAAGCCTTAAAAGAAGATGTGTGGATTCAAGCTATGCAAGATGAACTTAATCAGTTTAAAAGGAATGAAGCATAGGAATTAGTTCCTAGGCCAGAAAATGCAAATGTAATTGGAACTAAATGGATATTCAAAAATAAAACTGATGAAAGTGGACAAGTAGTAGGAAATAAGGCTAGGCTAGTTACACAAGGTTACACATAAGTAGAAGGGATAGACTTTGATGAAACCTTTGCACCAGTAGCTAGACTTGAGTTAATCAAATTATTACTTGCAATTGCTTGTTTGCTTGATTTTAAGTTGTACCAAATTGAAGGTAAAAACAGTATTTTAAATGGCTATCTCAATAAAGAAGTCTTTGTTGAAAAGCTTAAAGGATTTGAAGATCCTAAACATCCTGATTTTGTGTGCAGATTGCACAAAGCTTTGTATGGTTTGAAACAAGCTCTAGAGCTTGGTATGAAAGGTTGACAAACTTTTTGATCAACAGAGGTTATAAAAGAGGCAGCAATGATAAGACTTTGTTTATCAAACATGCATCTAACTATTTTATTATTGCACAAATATATGTGGATGACATTATATTTTGATCAATTAACAAAAGCAAAACTAATGAGTTTGTTAAGTTGATGCGGGAAGAGTTTGAGATGAGCATGGTAGGAGAATTAAATTTCTTTCTTGGATTACAGGTTAAGCAAATGAATGATGGGATATTCATATCTCAATCAAAATATGCTAAAAATCTTGTAAAGAATTTGGATTTGAGAATGCAAAACCAATGAAAACTCCTATCAATACTAATATAAAACTTTCAAAAGATAATGCATGTGAAGAGGTTGATGCAAGTTTGTATAGAAGTATTATTGGCAGTTTGTTATACCTCACAGCAAGCAGACCAAACCTATGCTTTAGTGTAGGATTGTGCGCAAGATTTCAAGCAAATCCCAAATAATCACATCTTGCAGCAGCTAAGAGAATCACCAGGTATGTTCATGAAACACATGATTATGGAATATGATTTTCTAAAGATACAAATGATTATCTTGCAGGTTTAGTGATGCTGATTGGGTAGAAAATACAGATGATGGAAAAAGTATCTCAAGAGGATTTTTTGTCTTGGTACTAACTTAGTTTCATGGCACAGCAAAAAGCAAAATTTTATTTCTTTGTCTACTTCTGAAGCCAAATACATAGTAGTATGGAGTTGTTGCACATAACTACTGTGGATGAAGCAAATGTTGAGTGACTATGGTATAGAACAATAGCTCATAACTGTGATTTGTGATAATACTAGTGCTATAAATATTTCAAAAAATCATGTTCAACATTCTAGAACAAAACACATTGACATAAGATATCATTTTATAAGGGAACTAGTAGAGTCTAAGGTGATACACATTGAACACATCTCAACTGATAGACAACTGGCTGACTTGTTCACTAAGGCATTGGATACATCAAGATTTAAAAATCTAAAGAAGGCCTTAGGTATCTGTCAATTATATGAATAAACACTGTGTGTTGTTATGTTATTTGTATCTGTAATATCATACATTTTCTTCTAATTAAGCATGTGTGAGCTGTGATATAAAAATTATATGAATGATAAAATACCAGTTTAAAAATAAAAAATACAGAGAGGGCTACCAGTATATGATGTGTGAAAGTCATCCATTGAAAGTAACTTCATTGTACCTAGGAAATATGGTGAGGTCACCCACTCAAATGAAAAAGGGCTACCTCTATACATGTGTGAAAACTACTGTATTTATTTATAAAATCCACATTGAGACTAACTTTTGTGTGTGTAAGAAGCATGCTCAAGTTAATCACTGAATTGGATTAAGTGATAAAATAATTAAAAGAAAATAAAATAGCTCTGAAATATACTTTCTTAGAATGATTCATATGATGATTTAGATATTGTTATTATGTTATTTTTAACTGTGTTCTGTTACGTTTTTCATAACATACGATTTCCTTTGTGCTTATCCGAAATTTAAGTTTCTTGTGTGTCCATGTGTCAAAAATGTCATGTCAGTATTATTGAATTGAGGGGGAGAAGTTTCAGTGGCAAGAATCTTAATTCTCTTAGAATTCCTTATTCAAATGGGAATCAAATTTGAATGTGTGTCCATTAATGTCAGTTATGAAACGGTTTTGGAAATGGAATTAATATTAAAATTTGTTAAAAACAAAATAGTTTAAATTCGGCCTAGTATATTACGAATAGTTTTAGGACTTCTCCTGTTCATACCATACTCCAACTACAGTTTCTTCCTTGTCTCGTGTCTTGCTTCTCTCTTCTTGTTCTAAATATCTTCTGCAGACCAGTAACCCTAACCATGGCGACCTTATCTGACTCAACAAAGACAGCCAGTTCTTCATCATCTCACAGCGACTCTAGTTACAACAGGAGCAACAGTATTCTGTCATCTTCGATACAACAAGCACATGCAAAGATCGCAACTGATCCAGCCGTGAGCGAAGATGTGCTTGTTCCATTAAAGAAGATAAAGGACAAAATCAAGCTGAAGTACAGCAAATTCCTCACGATAGCTATCAAACAGAAGTTTGTGAAACACACTTCAAAAAGGGAACTGTAGATGGAAAGGCTGATGAAATTTTTAGATTTCAACACCTATGGCCTGAGTGAGTTACTTGATTCTATATACTGGACTCGTAAGGTAAACAACTTCCTACCCCTATGAAGCCTTTAATTCAAGAATTCTATGCCAATATCTCAACTGCCACTGATGATCCAAAAAGCTTTCATTATCACAAAGTTTATTGTAGAAGAAAGTTTGTGAAATTCTCTCCGAATGTCATAAACACATTTCTGGATATTCGTATAGGCAGTTTGCATTCTTTAGATGAGGAATATAACATGTCTGAAGGGATTAAAGAATTGACTGGTCGAACAGACATTGAATGAAAACCGAGAGATGGTATAGACCAACAATATCATAGGAAGAAATATCGAGTGATGCATAAGATAGCTCAGTTCAATTGGCTTCCTTCTTCCCATCAAAATTAAGTTCGGGAAGACAAAGTGAAATTTCTATACTGTTTGGGCACCAATCGATCAATTAGTTTTGGCTTGCTAGCTTATAGGATGATAGTTCAGATTGGTCCATATCACTCTGCCTATCACTTGCTTGTGTTTCCTTGCTTGATTCAATGAATTTTAGCACATAATAGTATTCCTATTAGTCCTAAGGATATTGAAATTTTGTCAAAATCAATTACAAAGGGCTTTCTACTTCGATTACATGATAAGTCTGACTTGCCTATACCAGAACCAAAGCTTAAGAGAGTCAGGAAAAATTAGATAAAAAATGTTGAAAAACAGCTTGTGTTAATTAATTCTGTCTTGACTGAGATTGTGCAAAATTTGAAGGAAATCAAAGCAAAACAGCATGCTTTTAAGGCAAAATTTGTAAGACATTCGGTACTAAAGAAGAGCCACAGCCAATGGAGACTGAACATGTGGATCCTGTGAAATCAACTGAGCATATTCAGTTCTTGATGCTCCCATGTCTGCTGCAACTGAGCAAGTGGCTGCAGCAGGACAAGCTGCACAAACTGCTATTGAGACAGACATAACAGTAGAAAAACAGAAAAAACAAAAGAAAGTCAAGTCAATTGCTAATGGAAGAAAATTGAAAATGAAGAGGCGAGTTGAAATGGTGAAGAAACCATCTGAAATGAAGAAAAAGAAAATTGAATCAACAGCCCCTGAACTGCGGGATGAGTCACTGTCAGATGAACCAACACAAGTTGAATCCAAGATAAAACTGTCTTCACCACTTGCTAAAAATGAACCTCTTGTTTCTCCTATCCCTGAAGCAGAACATCATGATTCACCCCCACATGTCACAGACACCACACCAGCGACAAAACACATACAGGCATCTCCTTCTGTTGAAGAAACAACTGCACCAACCATATCTCCACCACTTACATGTGCTGAAGAATTACCGGTTCCTACTCAACAACCTACTGTTGAGTTACACACAATAGAAACCAGTGCAGAACTCCTTGAAAAAGACATCAAAAGACTTGTAGCTGAAGTTACTGCTACTTCTTTTGACACTACTGATGCACAGCCAGCACCTGTACTCTCTGACCAGCCTACCCCCATAACTAGACACCAGTTTAAAATAGTAGCTCGCAAGACCAGAAAGCGCCCTGGCAGTTCCACTTCTTCACCAGTTCGCAAGTCTCCTAAGCTTAGTTTTGGCCACTTGTGCTGAAATCAAGGGGGAGATAAGGAGTTGCTTAGATTTTTTTTGTTGTCCTTTCTATTATCTCTGTTTTAACTGTGTTTTGCTCTGGTTATTTTTCTGTTATCTCTGTTTTACCTGTGTTTCCCTCTGGTTATTTTTTTGTTGCTTATTTCTCAAGAAATGTAAGCAAGGAGTAAAAGGGAGTAAGAACAACTTCTTATGTTTGTTGTGTGTGTGCATTTGAATTTTTTTTTTTTATGATTTGTGTGTTATGTGTTATTATCTGCACATCTCATTTGATGGATATTTTATTCGATTTTGTGATTGCATTGACAGGTTATATGTATTGTGACAGTGTTCTGTTATGAGATCGGTAACAGCACATTGATTATTTCTTTGTACATGATATTTGTCTATTTACTATTTCATGATAACTTATGGTTATGTCTAACTTAACATGTGTGAATTTCTTTGATCAGAAACAGTTTAGTGTTTTCATCACAAGTTGCCAAAAAGGGGGAGATTGTTGGTGTCAATGTGTGACACTTGCTTGTGCCATGCACATGTTAGTTTTTGTTTAACTTGTGATAAAACTAGAATAGTATTTTGATTCCTATTTTACTGTTTCTAGATAATTATTATAGGAAGTATTTGGTTTATAATAAATATCTCCTTAGATTAGGATATTATTTCTTGTATCCTAATTAAAATAGGAGAATATTCATTTGTATCCAAATTCCTTTAGGAGTTTAATTATAACACTTCCTATTTTATTTCTCCTAATCCTAATGTGATTCCAAGTGAGATCTTTACAGGATTTCTAGGAGATTTCGGTCATACCTCCCAATATATAGATACAACATGGTTTTGGGAAAGTTGGCAAGTTGGCTGATTTGGTTGTATTGGGAAAGTCTTGGTTTCAACATTCCATAAATTGAGGGAAGAGCTTCAACGCAAAGAGGAATGTCTTTATTGTTTTTAATATTATGAGTCTTTGATTCATGTATGAGAGATAGAAATCGTATATGGGTTGTTGATTAAGTCTGTGTGAGTTAGTAGACACTTAGGATAACTTGCAGGTTAAGTGTTTATGTAATTCAGTATCAAACTTAATTGTTATGTATAGCTTAAAGTGTGTCGTTAAGTTATCTGCGACGGAGAGTGGACAGTGTCACTAGAGTTTAAGATCTTTGCGAAGATTTTGTTTTACCAATATTATGTCAGTGTATAAGGGTGAGTCAGCACTATAAAAGATCTTAAAGATTGTATAAACAAAAACTTAGTGAATCGCAGCTCTATAGCTGTCCGTGGATGTAAGTTTTATAATCGAACCACGTAAAAATCCTCCTGTGCCAATTTACATTACAGTTTACTGTCATATGTTTTATAACTGCATACTTCCAGAACCTTCAATAAGAATAAAAAATTGCATCAATTATATATTATTAACATACATTCAATAATGATTTAATATCACAAAAAAATCATACACAAATAAATTTATTCGGATATTTGGGTCTTTTTAATGTTTATAAGATATTTTGTGAGTTTTGATTTAATTTATAATTGTTGATTTGTTTGTATTTGATTATTTTTGTGTGCCTTATAGGTTTTTTTTTTTTGTAAATCTCAATTAAAATGTAAGGGTGATTATGTCATTTTATCTAAAATTGTTGGCTTTGAATACAAACTTACAATGGCGGAAGTTTATACAATTTTTGGAACTACCGTGAATTAGTTAATTTCATTAGCCACGAGGAATATCCAAAAATTGGCCTGAAACAGAAATTGGAAAAGTCTTTGAGAAAATTAAAAAGAAAAAAATTGGAAAAGTCTTTGACAAAAAAATATAACCAAGAGTCTGTTTTGAGAAATAACAGATTTTTTAAATATTTAAATACGCTAACTAAATTAAATATCAAATAAATATCCGCAACAAAATCAATATTTTATATTTCATTAAAAACTTATTTAGAGGTTTCAGTAATCCTTGACAACTTAACATTTAATTAGACTGTAAAAGAATGATGATTAGATTTATTCTTTAAACATATATTTTATATTTTCCCGAAGTATTTTTAGAAACTAATATTTAAAAAAAAAAGTTTGAAGAAATAGATAAGATATTATGTACATTTGTTGATCTTAAATTAATTATAATAATTTGTATATTAATCTAATAAAAATTATATTTTTATTAAACTTTAAAAGTTGCAAAAAATGGATAGGATAAAGAGGTATGACGGACATTCGCAAAATTTGGAACTATGTCTACTTGGCTTTGCCATTATGCAAATTTACAATAACAAATGTTGGCATTTTATTGACGGCTTCTTGATACAAATAGAATTTTGAGATTTAAAATAAATCGGGGCGTTCATTAGAGGAAAGGCATTTGTCGCTCATCACTGATCCTTTTCATCTTGACTTTGAAGTCTCGCAGAACCTTCCTTATAGGCAACTTCAAATTCTGGCAACTCCATTGCTGTGTCATCGGCATCATCTAGCTTGTTAGTTGCAAACTCCGCTCCATTACATTCACTGCTTGGCCCTTCATCCAACAAGACTCTTGCTTCAGAAGCTTCAATAACGCCCTCAAAAGGGCTGGATTTTGTATCTGATGTCACTGGTTCTGTATTGATAGTAACTTCTGATGCATCCGTGGACTCAATAGAATCCTCTGAAAAAGTTGTAACTTCAGCCTGGAATGAGTCACTTGCATACTTTATTTGGTTTTCATGTTCTTCTTCTATAATATCAATGTGCTCATCGTTTGAAAGACATTCAGTTTCCTGGATCTCCATTAGCCTTTGAATTGCTTCACTAGCCGCCTTCTTGGCCCATCCTTCTTGATCAACCCTGGACAAAAAACTTTTGTTTTGCTTATGGAAGAAACAAAATGGAATGCAATTAACAAAGAGGTATCTAAGCATCATACTCGGTGAAGAACAAATCCAAAAATAAGCATGAAACTTGAGCAAAAGTTCTTTAGTTAAATGATTGAATGAGGACCCAAATAGGCTTATGATCCTTGTATAATCAAAGTGCAGCACTGTAACATAACTACAACATCTTCTGGGAACAAATTGTCCGAAAACCAAAGTTAAGCATTACCTTTCAGGATTCAGTCCTGCTGAAAGAAAGGCTGAATTCAAGAGATCTATGAGAACTGAGGGGTTGCTGGCAAAGCATCCTTCTAGCCTTGCAGTTTCAACAAGGAAATGAATGTCCAGCACAAACTGTTCCAATAACAACATGAATGAAACTAGTTCAGCATCTGATTGAGCATGAGATAACAGGCGCAACATCACACATCATTAAAATGCCAAATGAAATTTTTGTTCCCAACTACTCTTTAACCATTAGTTGACTAAATTTCCCCCAGATGGACACGAAAAATGTTTAGCATACAAGATCAGACAATTGCCTCCAAATGAGACTATGCCAAGGCATAAACTAGTTATATGAAAAAAATATATATATGGTATCAGGCTTTAATCTGAGCAAACCCATGTCATGTATAAAGACCTAGAGAAATAGTTTGTCTCATCTCTTAAGAAATTTTTGCCTAAAGTGAAGCTAGACTGATGTTCAACAAAATTTCCAAAATAACTTAAACATGTTTACATACATAATTATGGTCAATTCTCTGTTCTATCCAGAGACTCACTGGAAATAAATATGTTTACAATAAAACATACATATTGCAGTTAAAGGATTAAGATTTGACAATGAAAGGGTATAATGAGAAGTTGGTATAAGATGAAAACTACAGAGAGGATAGTGTGAAATCAATCGTATGATACTTAAAATCTGATGCTGTTAAGGCTTAGCAATTCCATGGTTTCAACTATGGAAAAATGATTTTTTTTTTTTAGTCGCATAAAGCAGAAGAAGGTACTAGTTGATGGACATGTATAAAACAATGAAAGCATCCACAAAATGGATGATAAAGAGTAGGCTGGGCTACAGATAAAGAGGCCAGAAAAAGTGAGATATCAATAGGGCTGCAAACATAAAATATGACATATGGGAGTAAACAGAATATAATACCTGATTGTAAACATCAGAATTTTGGCCACTCAAATTCTCTTCAGTAGGTTCCCAGAACTGTTTGTTGTTTGAAATCCAATCAAATATGGCTTCTACCAACTCCTTCAGTAGCTCCATCAACCAATCAGGTTCAAAAGCATTGTCTTCAGCAACTTTGTTTAATGCCCTTAGTTCTAAAAACAAAACCTGATCATGGCACACCAAAACCAGAGAACTGCTTATTAACTAAATATTAATTCAGAATGCTGCCAGATGTTAAATCATTGATGCATTATGCATATAAACCTTTAGAAGTTCTTTTCTATTCTCTTGACTTTCAACTTAACAATTAATTTTTCCACCGGAGAGAGAGGAGAAAGGAATCCCCATTGCAGACTCCTGTGTGGCTGGGACTGTAATAGTACAGGGATATTGGAAGACTCTAAATAAAATAGAACTATCTATAGAAGTATTAATTGGCTGCAAAATGTGAATTAAAATTTGAATAAAAAAATAAGAAGAAAAGAGAGAACTGGTAACCTCAAATGTATCGCAATTAGAATGTTTTAGCCTGAAATTGCGTCAAGCAACTGTTGTTGAAAAATTGCTAAGATGACCTTAGCAAGTCACCAGTGACTTCTCAACTTTAAATGGTGTTTTTTTTTTCAAAATACATATTTTCCTTGGATTGGAGACTTAAGGTAAAGCTATTTCAATATTTATCTTAGACAAATATGATTAAATTCTTTAAAAAAAATTAGGAAAAAGTTACGTTTCTGTGAGCTCCAATCCGAGAGTGTTTCAATGAAAGATGCAGTATAAATTATAGGGCAGGACAGCATAGCAACAAAAACAAAAACACAAAAGCAATGTGAATAAATGGCATGAAGATGATATTAAACAGGTGCAAAAACAAATCCATGTCCTATTTGTGAATGTTTATATTACATTGAAGACAAAAAATAACCCATTTATCCACCTCTTAGATCAATTTTCTGATTGCTATGTGCAGAAGATTACAGAAACAAGAGAACTTCAGCAACTTCAGTATTGGACAAGCATGAAACTAGAAACATTTAAACAATCTAAAGAAGGCTTCACAAGAGATCCAAGCATGAAATAAGATGCATACAAATGTAGGGTAAAATAAGGCAAATTTAAGTTGTTAATGAAGGCATTTACATAATCCTGATTTGCTGATATTGTTTAGTTTTCTAAACTATTTTTTTCCTTTTTTTCCTTAAATTCTAGTCAGAGTTTAGAGTCAAAGTAAACCTTCTACATAAGTAAAAATATTTGTGCTTCTCCAAAAGAAGCAAAGCATACCTGAAACACACGAGAGGGCATTGCATCATGAATATCACCTGCTTTAGCAGTGCAAGCTTCAGATATACTTCCATAGCCTGTTTTGAGAGACATCATTCTATACATTGACCGCTGGCAGAAATGAGCTCTGAGCTGATCATTAGTTGCTTGGATGAATTGTATACAACTATTAAGTTCCCTTTGTTGAAAACCAACTAATTGATTGATGCCTGCGAATATACTTCTAACAATGCCACAGAAGAAATTCTCTAATGTTGAAAGATTCGCCAGAACAGAAACCTGTTGCGGCAGTGACTCAGCCAAATTCATTCTGGAACCTCCTTTCTCTGTAACAGTTTGTTCACAATTGATGACTCTTCCAAGGATGCCAATATATTCTGTGAAGAGGTCCATGAGTCCTCTGAGTATAGAACCTTCCATTTGAAGGGAAACTAAAGGGGTAACATCAGCAGTGATTGTCTGCAAAATAAGAGACGTTCATGAAAAATAAGTGAACTACATCAAGGATAAGCATGCCACCAATTGAATTTAATTCTATAATTGTTTTAGCTTTAGAAATTAAACAAAATCAAACAGACCTGCAATAAAGTTATAAACTTCCGGCCACTGTTAGTAAGCAGGCAATATTCTGGTTGTTGCCCAACAACAATTGAAGATTTCCCTTCATTTAATATTCCTGACACCAGATATCTTCCCAAAACCCAAGCATCAGTTGCGGTAAAGATACTAATAACTTTCTTAAAATGACCTATATGTATCTGTACAACTTCTTCCACACAGGGCCGAATTTTCTTGATTAAACATGGTCGCAAAACTAATCTCTGAGCTTCTACCAAAGAGCAAAATGACATTGCAAACTGCACAGCTTCTACTGCAGTGGACAATCCACCAGTTATTTCGGAGATGGGCTTAACATACTTATTAAAATAACACACAAACACCTCAGTTTCTTCACAGGCCCACTGAATAAGTTCTGAAGCATAAGGTGAAGTTTCTCCATATAGCATTACAAAGCTCCTTGCAGCTTGAGAAATCATAGAAAAAACAAATTTTGCTAAGTCCCTGATGTATACTCCATGTAAGTATGATTTGGAACACTGCAAACTCTGTACTCCAATTCCAATACGTGAATGGTAATATTTAAGCAATAACTGAGTTGCAAGATGGGTATCACCTAGTCGGCAAAGTTGAACAAGCGTCTTTTGAAGTTCTGCGGCAGCTATTCTTGGGTTTTCAGCCACCAGTGCCAACTGTAACGTGAGCATAGCCTTCTTCTCAGAAATGACACAGTCATAGAGCAGCAACACATCAGAAGGTGAATTTTCATCATATTGTAGTCTATGAAAATTCTCATCCTCCATCTCCAAGATGTTTATGGCTTCATCAATTCTATTTTCTGCCAGGATAATTTCCAGGGTTTCTGATACATTATTAATGTGTGCCTCTAATTCGCTCAGGGAAGATGGCTCAGTAGTTTCAGATTCATCAATAAGTGATTCAAGAGACTCCTTTGATAAAGCTTTAAGATATATCCCATCTATAAGGTCTTTTACAAGCCTTCTATGGAGATTAACTTGGCTTTTCAGTTGCTTCAGTTGTTCTTCCACCCCTTCTACTTCCTCAAATATTCTGCACATATGATAGCATAATCCATTCAACGAGATTACAAGCCAAAAAGGCAAAAACTATGTCATCCAAATCTTTTAGGCAGCATTTAGTTCACAACCAGAAAGGATTTTCAGAAAGTTCAAAACAATTAGGAGATTCTGGATTGCTTAGAGTTTCTAGATTTTAAACAAATTTTCCAGTTAAGAATTTCCAAATGATCTTTTGGCCCCATACATTTAGAAATATAACGAATTGTATTTCAATTCTAAATCACTCGGGCCTTATATATCTTCAAATCAGTTAATCAAATTCAAAAGTTAAATTTCAACAACAACAACGAGAACTACAATAACAAGAACAAAAAATTACTAGTCGAATGCAAAAGTTAAATTTCAACAACAAGAACTATAATATTAAGAACAAAAAAATTACCTAACAAAAGCCGCATAGTTTAAAAAGATATTCCTGTGAAAATCTGCATCCGATTCCTCCTTTAACTCAACCAGTTCTGAACAAAGATGCTTTATTCCCTACAAACAACAACACATTTACGCAATCAAAATCAACAAACACATAAAGAAAGAGCAATTGAAAGATTTACCTTTGCAGTCATCGATTGGAACTCCGACTCGTCATCACTGGACACCGAGGAGATATCGGAGCTGGTGATGGACAGCGCCGAGTGCTCCATTTCCTGATGGTCTCTGAACCGGAATCTTGATGATGTGGAAGGCATTTCCAAGGAAACTTAATTGGCTGTGACCTTCAATGGAGAAGAGTTGAACATGATCCTTAATTGCATGACAAGGCACCGTTTGGGGCTGTCTGATGTCGTTTTCCGCCATCGTTTTCTTTGGTAAGCTTTGGTTTCTTCGTTCAATTGTAAACAAAGCAAAGATGAATAAACCAGCGTTTTGTTCTCGCTTTCTTGTCGTTTTACTCTTCACCTCAATTCCTTTTCTCTATTTGTTCTCGAATTGGCGCCATTCCAAAAACGGTGTCCTTTCCTCAGGCCAATTTATTCCCGCAGTATTAAGATCTAAATTTGAATTGATTGACACTTCTACTTCGTTATAAAAAAATTACGTAACAATGGAGCCATTCATTTTAAGGTAAACTACAAAAAAAAAAAAAAGTACATAGATTTCAATTTAATATTAATTAAATAAAATAAAAATATTTTATTATAAAATCTTTCAACTTTGAACCATTAAAAGTTTGAGTTACCGTTTATTTTATAATAATAAGGTTATCGACCAGATGATTCTGTGATTATTATAATAATTTCTTGTCGATTCAATTATTCAAAATTTGCCAGGTGTAAGTAACGAATCGAAATCATTAAGTCAAAGTCGGCTACGACACCGTTCCTCGTAGGCGTACGTGAGTGTGTTGTGTTGAATTGACCAATGAAGAAGGGCATTATAGGAAATAAAAGTTATTCCCATGGCAAACGGAGCACCAAACTCCCAACTCCCACCTGATAGTCACATCGCCCACACAGACACGCACAGACTCTCTTTCTAAGCGCTGCTCTTCCAATTGCAAATGAGAGTAGTACAACGTCGTTTCGTCATCGTCACTCTCGTTCTCCTTATTACTCTCTCTAAAACCTCCGTAAATGGCGGCGAGTTCAAAGGGGACTACTCCAAGTTATCAGGAATCATAATACCAGGTTTCGCCTCGACTCAGCTAAGAGCATGGTCAATCCTTGACTGCCCCTACTCTCCGCTCGATTTCAACCCTCTCGACCTCGTCTGGCTCGACACTACCAAAGTAAACTTTCAACATTTCAACTCTAATATTGTTCCTCCTGTTTTGCATAATACTAATAATATTTTACATGTACTCTACTTTTGTTATGTTAATATCAAAATCTAAGAATTATCTAGTGTAAGTGTTGATGATGGATTGCGTTGCGTGAACTGAAGGTTTTGTATTCCTGTGGTTTTGCAGCTTCTGTCTGCTGTGAACTGCTGGCTTAAGTGCATGATACTTGATCCTTACAATCAAACAGATCATCCTGAATGCAAGTCTCGGCCGGATAGTGGTCTTTCTGCTATTACAGAACTTGATCCAGGCTATATAACTGGTTAATATTCTTTTTTTTTTTAATAGATAAATCTGGTTAGTTTCTGTTTGCTTATGATGTTATGGCGCGGTTAAGTGAATTTGCTTTGTGGTCCACAGGTCCTCTGTCTTCCGTGTGGAAAGAATGGATAAAGTGGTGCATTGAGTTTGGTATTGAGGCTAATGCTATCATTGCTGTTCCATATGATTGGAGGTTGTCACCAGCGAAGCTTGAGGAGCGAGACCTCTATTTTCACAAGCTAAAGTTTGTATATTCCTACAAACATTTCTTTTATGCATACTATCGTACTAGTTATCATACACTTTAGGACATATTGTTGTTACTAGCCATCATGAAGCTGTTTGGATATATTGCCAGTTTGGCTATTACACTACATATATGTTAGTCGACTGAAAGCACTTTCTTCTACGGAGTTTCTACGGAGTTGAGGAGTGTGAAATTAATTATAGAAATTAGTTCAAATTTACAATTCCCTTTTCCTTCTTTGGACACAGAAATAAGATTTTTACCAAGTTTAATCTTGTTGTAATCGAAGTAAATACTTGTAATTGTTTGCCAATAAAGCTTTCATCTATGTATATTTTTATTTTCCTTGTCCCACATTTTGGCTAGGTCCTCTAGATACCTATAATGTACTCGGATTGTAAATCAATTTTCAAATGCGTAAAGTAAATGGTTTTTATGTCAAATACACTTTTCAATCTTAAAACTGTATGCCTGTAATTTTAAATCTGAAGTTGCCATCATCTTTCTAAGGTCTCTTTTAATGTTGTATTTTGAATGCGTTTCAAGAAGGTATAACACATTAAATTTTTTCCATAGAATTGCTAATCATCTTTGAAAGTTGCTCGTGGCAACATCTGGTCATTAATTGTTCAATCTAGGGAACACACAAGCACAGCCCAGTTGTTTACTGAAATTGAAATGCTCAAGTTGAAGTCGAGGATAGGTTGTTGATGATAGATTCAATTATTTATTTCTTTTATAAGTTATAAAGTGAATACTAAAACGCCTAATTATGTGAAGCTTCTGTCCTTAATTTGTTACAGTGAGAATGAACTTCACTTGATGATTGATCAAAGATGCTTAAACTCCAATTGCTTTGTTGTCAATACAGGTTGACGTTTGAAACTGCCCTAAAACTTCGTGGCGGTCCCTCTTTAGTGCTTGCCCACTCACTTGGTAATAACGTGTTCCGTTACTTTCTGGAGTGGTTAAAGCTGGAAATTGCTCCAAAACATTACATACAGTGGCTGGATGAACACATTCATGCATTTTTTGCTGTTGGTATGATTGATTTGTATACAACCTATTTTTAGAAGCTAGAGTTGCTTGGGATGATGACATATGTCATTTGTCTTATGTTTGCTTGATTCCAGGATCTCCTTTTCTTGGTGCAACTGAGACAGTTAGAGCAACACTATCCGGTGCCACATTTGGTCTTCCTATTTCTGAGGTTTTGCTTTTTATTATGAAAACCATTCCTTATACTTCTCTTCATTATGTGTAACTCTTGTTTGATAACACGTTGATCTATTTTACTTCTCCAACATGTGATTCAGTTTTGCTTCTATTTTAAGTAATTAATTACCACATGACTTTTTACATTGTTTTTTTATTATCACCCACCCACTGATCATACTTCTGAAATATAAGCTTCTTTGGTCTCTAGTTTAAGGGACCTAACATGATAGCCAGTTTGTTCTTAGAGCTTAGAGTTAACTTGCATTGCTAGATTTTAAGTGGAAATGTCATGTGGATTGAGGGTTCACAATACATTTGCAGTCTAAATGGTAATCTTCCTTTTGCAGTGTTCTGCCTATTCTGCTAAATATCTCATCGAAGTAATTTGAATCAACCTAGACAATTTACAGTAGCGTGGCTAATGAAATGTGACTTAGTAAAGTGACTTTTACCAGTTTGTTCATATTTGTGGGCGTCTATAATTTTGTTAGCTGATGCCATCAATTTTGTTGCCTGTTAACATGAGCATAATATTTATTTTTGCAAGGTGTCAGGGAACAGCTCGATTGATGTTCAATTCTTTTGGTTCTTCATTATGGATGATGCCATTGTCAAAGCATTGTAGAGCAGATAACACATACTGGAAACATTTCTCTGCTACTATCAGGAAGGATCATCATACATATCAGTGTGATGCACAGGAATATCGATTTAACTACTCTGGGTGGCCGACAAATATCATCAATATTGAAATTCCTGCAGTACGTGGTAAGGCTGCAGATGCTTTAATGTATTTGTGGGGATAATGTTATTAGTTTGCTTATATGCTATGATCACCTCTTGTATTAGCAGGATCTGATGCCTATCCATCAATTTCTGAAATAGCTCAGACCAACTTGTCCAGCTTGGAATGTGGACTTCCCACTCCATTATCCTTCTCTGCTCGTGAAGTATCTGATGGGACCTTTTTCAAATCGATAGAGGATTTTGACCCGGAAAGCAAGAGGCTCTTGTACCTATTGGAGAAGTGGGTGTTATCTTAAAAATAGTTATGCAGCTCTTTGTACTTTGTACATCAACTTTCTGGCATCGGAGGTTAAAATATGAGAATTTTGCCTTTCATTTGCTCTGGTTTGGTTAGAATCCCTTGAGAGAAATTTTTAAGTGAACTTTTAGTTTCTTCTCCTTTTGCTTCAGCAAAACAAACTTCGTTTTGTTTACAAGATAATTGGTATTTCCTAGGCTTGTTATATCAGATGCTCAGAATCCATGTCAGTAACTGGCCCTTGTTCTTTTCCCCCTCTCACTCAACTTCTAAAACAAACCTATACTTCTGAAAGGGGGAGAGATCATAGTAGTCTGTTATGTTTGGGAAGTTATTGAAGGGAATGATATTCATGGTTAATTCCTTCATTGGAGTTTAGTCTCCTGAATCCTCTTTTAATGAATATTCTTTAGGGGCATCTGCAGTGTCATATACGCTGCCTGTAAAGTTAGATGCAATTTCTGCAATATAAAAGGAGTTTACTATTTTATTGTTTAGGTGATTGTCATACAAACGGCTTTTCACAACTTTTAAGTATTTGTTAAATACAGATAACCCACATTGATTTGCATATTGCCATGCACAAATCTACACATAATGAAAGAAAACTTTTCACAGCCTGTGATTCTTTTTTGTGATTTCCGATTTAGTTAAGTATTGAAAAGTCCAGTTACTATTTTCTTCTCTTTGTTCAACTTTTTGCAGCTGTATTACATATAAATGATGTGCTAAGTTCTGCTTCCACATGCCTACATTTGCTTTTATAGGTCTTATCATGGTGATCCTGTTCTGAATCCTCTTACACCCTGGGATAGACCACCTATAAAAAATGTTTTTTGTATCTATGGAATAGACTCAAAGACCGAGGTAAAATTGCATTCTCCAAATAGATGTGATAATTGTAATTGTCTTGAACACTTTTTATTACTTCAACTGTTATGTGATGTAATATGGAATAATGTTTGCATACTTGAAGCTGCAAAGTGATCTATCTTTTAACCTTAAAAAATGGTGAGGCTTAGTAAAGCTATGGATTTGTCTTTGTACTATGTGCCTTTCCCAAGTTTTGAGTTGCTAAAAGATGTGAAATTGCACCATTTTGTTTATTATTATTGGTTATCAATAATAGATATCCATTTTTTGATGATTTTATGTAGCTCTGTGGAGTCTATCAACAATTTATCTATGTTTTTGGTCCTCAAGTGGTTGCAGAGTGTCTATGGCATCAAAGATTTTTGGTTATTTTTGCTGTGTTTATTAGTCGTACTCTTTGCACATCATTCTGCAAATCAGTCTCCTTATGTTTTCTTTTATGACTTTGAATTTCTATTCTTACTCATTCTATGTTTAGCTTATAACCTTGTGTAGAATAATAATCCAGTATCTTGTTATTGGAAAAACAGGTGGGCTACTATTTTGCACCAAGTGGCAAGCCTTACCCTGATAATTGGATAATAACTGATGTTGTTTACGAGATTGAAGGATCTCTCTTCTCAAGGTAAACGTCATACATACAGAATCCACGATCAAATTAGCACAGTCACACACATGATCTGATAATCATATAGAAGCATCACTGCTAACTACCTATGCTTTTCATTAACTGCCCATTTACTCTTGAATGCTTAACTAAGTGATTGAGTTATGAGATTCTTGCTTTGCTCAGGATCACATCTTAAGCACATTGAGTTATGAGATTTGGAAATTTTTGTAAAAGGAGCACACGATGTTGCATAATTAAGGGGACAATACACCATTGTATGTACCTCAGTATCACAGAAATTATTGTTGACTTCTAATAGTAGACACCACTGGAATATCCACTAGTAATGTTCCTCTTTGATGTGTATAACATATCCTTGTCCTGATGTTGTTTCTACATTGTTGTTAGCATTTTTAAGAAAATTCACTTATCTCCCATTTATTGGTTATCTAGTCATACATTGCTTGGTGGGGGGGAAGCTTGCATTTGTGGAGTTCATTAATTAGTTCATGCTTCTTGCTTCTTTTATTATGGAATTGTCTTGTGGACCACTTGCAATACATTAACTTGTTTACTACAACTTCTTTTTCTACTTCTAACTGTTTGCTCTGTATCTTCTCTATTCTGCTTAGTGGTGATAATGCCTGTAACTTTGTAATTGCTAACAGCATGTCCATTCTCTTTTCATCAACTTTAACATGTATGGAAGTCAATATTTGTTTACAATACATGGATATATGTAAAATTAAAACAACTTTCCTTGTGATAATTATTGCTTGTTGGTCAGTAGAGGCGTGCCAAATTGAAACATACCAGAAATGGTTCTTTCTACGAGAGGTGACATATAATTTTCTGTTTTGTTCATCAGGTCAGGGAATCTGGTTGAAGGAAATCCAGGAAGAGCAAGTGGGGATGAGACCGTAAGCTTAGACTTTTAACTTGTGATTGTAACTTAAATAAAGTAGAATCTCTAGCAACTATGTTAAACTTTGCAATTTACTTTTCCAAACTGATTGTTTTGCATTTAGTATTTGTAAAAACTGGTATATCTGTTGCAGGTCCCATACCATTCCCTCTCTTGGTGCAAGAATTGGCTTGGACCAAAAGTAAACGTAACCAGGACTCCTCAGGTAATCTAGTCAAAATAGCAAACAATTTATATTGTTTGTGAGTTTGTGCATGCTTGCATGTCTAGGTGTATGTATGCAAAATTGAGTGCCCGTTCATTATCTTGTTTCCAATAATTTCCAGTAGTAAGTTTTATGTCCTATATAAATTTTAAAAGAATAAAAAAAAAAAAAGCAAGGGAAATGCTTCTCTACCTGAGGTTGAGTTTTATGAGTCAGAAATACTTATTATTTCTTCTTGAAATTGCAGTCGGAGCATGATGGATCTGACGTGCAAGTTGAATTGAATGTAGAGCATCATCATGACACAGATATAGTACCCAACATGACAAGGTCACCAAGGGTCAAGTACATAACATATTATGAAGATTCTGAGAGTATTCCAGGAAGGAGGACAGCAGTTTGGGAGCTTGATAAAGGTGGATGGCACGTCCCTGAAGTTCTCACAAAGTGAAGCATGATTTTTATCTTTAACTTTGACCACAGATAGTGCCCAGCTATATTCCAATGGCTATATTCTAACTGGAAACAGCTGATGTAGTCAAGCATCATGGGTCTTATAATCCATCTTACTGCTTGCTTCTTCCAGATTTTGCATGATCAAGTATTTTACTTGGACAAGATTTATGGTGATCTACAAATTTAGAAATGATTATATTTAGGAGAAATTATTAGTTATAAATGTTCTTTGAAAACTTCATATCAAGTACATATGCAAATCTAGTAAAAGGATTGGAAAAAGCCTACAGGATCATTTGGACTGGAAGGCTTGTCAAAGAGGCAAGAGAACAAAAGAATAGATTGCAAATTTTGATTAAGAGTTAATAATATTGTCGTTTCTCTCTCTGTAACGGGCTTTTACAATAGATAGGAGTGTATGGGTAACCTTGTGCTTTGCACAGTTGGTAGTTTTTTTTTTATTTTGGAAATCTTCTTCCGAAGGATTTGAGTTATTCATGGGCTACATAACCCTTCATCTTCATTTCAGAATATTGATTGATTTACCTTGATTATGAGAGGAGAAGGATTTGATTTCTTATGTAACTTCATATTGAGTTTGAGATACGCCCATCAAACTGACACCATCTTCATGTAGCAAATCACAGGAATATTGTAAGATCTCCAGTTCTAATGCGGGAGTTGTGGCTTGAGATGTGGCATGATATTCATCCTGATGCAAAATCAAAATTCGTTACAAAAGGTGATTCTTGCTTCATATTTATTATGTATCTCTTCAAAACCACCTTGAGCTTTATTTACTGATATTTAATGTTTAATAGCAAAACGTGGACCTCTGAGGGATGAGGACTGTTATTGGGATTATGGAAAAGCTCGCTGTGCATGGCCAGAACACTGTGAATATAGGTTATCAGCTGCTTATTATCGGTTCAATAGAAATAGATTTGATTATTTTGGGGATTTGATATCTGATTTGTGGTGATGCAGGTATGTGTTTGGGGATGTTCATCTGGGACAGAGCTGTAGGTTAAAGAATTCTACAGCTGTTCTGCTCTTGCATTATGTTTAAAACTAGAAGGTAACTCCTGTTTTCTTGTTCCTTATACAAGTCATATTTTACCAACTCAGCTTAAATCGCGAGAGTGGAACTCAGGCATAGACATAGTGTGTCATTGGCAAGTTTCCTTTTGAGTTCACCTTCTTAAAACAAAAATCATTTCTTAATCACTATATTTCGAATGAAACCTCACATGTTTTGTCTGAGCTTTTTCTTGTCTGCCTCTTTATTCTAGAGTTGTAGTTGAACTGCTCGCTTGATTCCTTGCAATATTTCCTTGGAAGGCTTGTCCAACATAGTAGTATTTCACCATGGAAAGAAAATTGGAATTACAAAAAATTATCTCTTAGTGTTATCCTTTATTTTTTGTTTGGGAAGCTTTTGAACCAAAATCCCACCATGGCAACACAACCACCCGCTTTCAAAAATCAACTGATGCTTCATCATGTTATTATATGATCGTTCTTGACAACTTATGAAAATCAAAGTTGCCCGTTCAGATGCTCTAGTTGATGAAGTACGTACTCTGAATTTGAAATCACTGAATAGATGATTCGAACATTTATTATAATTTTTTGCCTAGATCTCCTTAAGTCACTTACCTGCAAAACTAGTAGGAAGTTTTTAAATGGGAATCAACACTCATAACTTATGCTTGATAGATAATCTTTCAATTTTTTTGGCTCAGGTGCTCATGTTGCTCCATATAAATCATATGTACACATTGTTGCCAATTGTTTTGCTTTGACCAATGGTGCCGACCATACACAAGCGTCTTGACTCTTGTAAAATGTAGTCTATGATAAAGCCAATGCTTGCTTGTATGCTATTCAAAAGTCGAATTTGTTCATTGAAGCCTCAGAACGTTAGTAGTGACCTCTGCTGGAGTTGTAACTAGGGATCTCAGCTTCCTCCACTCATCTTGAATTTCAGGATAACACGAACTTCGTCATTGGTCTTCTTGATATTGGCATCTAAATTCTTGAGAAAATTAGACTTCTATCTTCAGTCTGTAAACCTGGTGTAGATTTTAGATGCTAATCAGGAAGTTTTGACTTAGTTGCAACACAAATATTCTGGTGCTGAGAAGTGACAATCAACCTGATGTTCATGGAGATTTGTTTGTATATGATAATTGTTGATGTAATTTTTATTGTTTTTTTTTTTTTTAAAGAACTCTTTGTTATATGAGGGGACAATAATGGAGATGAATCGAGATCTTTTGTACAGTAAACTCATTTTTACAAGATAGTTAAGAATCATTCTTTTTCAGCATATCAATTTAAATGGAGTGGTTTGACTTCAATACCAAAAATAGCCTAGTTTTGAAAGGTTCTTTGAGAACTAATAACATTTTAAAATATCAAGTATTAAATTTATTTTCAGTTCATCAAATACAAATATAGTACTTGAAAATTCGTCATTGCTCAATAAATATCTAATTTTGTTTGATAACTAAAAACTTTTCTACATATTTGTCTACCATTGTTCAAATACTATTTAACAAACGAATTTGATAGCTTAATATGTGAGTAGACAATTAGTTAAATTTATATTTTTAAAAAAAAAAGGACGATCTTTTTTTGTATTCCTTTAAAATTTGTTTTGATAATTCTAAGAGATTATCAGAGCCTGTTCGGTCTTTTGTTAGGTCAAGTGCCTAAAATGTTATTTACGGTTGTGGCTCACATTCTTAGACAAATCCTCCAATCAATTGTGTTAACTCTTAACCAATTCCGCAGACAAATTTTTCAAAAACACTCTGGGTATCTGTTTTGCTAAGCGTGTTTGGAATTGGACCAAAAGTCAATCAATCCGCAGATATTTTACCAAATTGAATGGCGTTATACTTTCCAGGTAATCTATTTGATTTGCCTATACATCACTTCTCATATCATCTATACAATATTTATCACAAAAGAAGATATATGCTTAGGGTGATTAAATTCTAGTCTAGCTACTAAAATCAGTTACTGACGACAGTTTCTCCGCAGGAATAAGTTAGTAATGAAAAATGTGTCACCAACTCACAAGTTAGTAAAAGAAACTAAGCTTTAACTTGCCTACAAAGAAATGTTCAACAAGTCACAAACATGTGTGCAGTTCACATGACACAAAGAATAAAGAAAAAAGACTGTAAAACCATTCTGCCGTAGAACTTGGGCTAGCTGCTTTTCTTGATTTCAAAGGAATATTTGAGTTCCATGTGACATCTTCTATCATCATCTTCGAACTGCATGGACCAGTAACCAAACAAATTCTAGTTTTATTCCACCACACAGCAGAAAAAGATTTTTCTGGGAAAATTATGTATTTATTGTATCAAATTATAACTTCTGGCATTATCTTCATTTTTCCAACATATCAGCAGTTTAAATATATTATATATTTCTACAATAACAGGACGGCTAGGCGTAGCTATATATATATATATATATTCAATAAAAGAGTAATAAATGATACAGGGAGGAAATAAGTTCACCAATAAGTATTACAATCTTGATTCAAGCTTGCTGCTGGACATACCTTAAGCTTTGCTGAATAAATACCCCGAGCTAGCACACCAGATGGAGTTGTCTCCTCCTCCAAAGTGTGGACATACGGTTCTCTCTGAGGAGCAAATGTGCCCAACATCCCTTTGTTTTGATCCACTACCCAAAAGATGAAAGAGGAAAAATAAAAAAACTAAACTTTTCAGATATTAGTCACATGAGAAAATAAGATCAAATGATTGTTTCAATGGAGTGAATCTTTTTATTGATGTGACTTGAAGAACGAAAGAAAGATTGTGAGGTTGCAAAACTTGCACCCTTTATCAACTTCCATTATTAGCACAATAAGAACAAACTAAAAACCCCTTGGCATTTCAGTTAGCCTGTAAGGTGGCCTCAGCTTGCTAATTGTTCCATGGGTGGGAATGCAAGGATTGTTCATAGCTTACACCAAACATTCTTTACAATAAAATGAATGAATACATTTAAATTTATAAGAAATTAGAATTAACAGAAAAAATCCTTAAGACTTGAGGAGGGAGGGGAAGTACAGCAAAAGATTTATCGTGGGTATGAAGATTATGGATTATGAAAACGCTCAAACCACAGGGAAACTTCGTCTTTCAAATTATGATAAAAAGGACAATTTTAAACCACAAAGACAGAGTCTCAAAAATCCAACAAATTTCAGCTTGTTAGTTCGTCCCCACCCCACAACCCCGCTAAAGGATAAAGATTATCTGTCATAGTATCTTGATTTGAAGTATCTAATATATTTACTTGATCAAACACCAAATGCATTTCATTTCCTACTTAATACTGGTTGCCAATGTATGCAAATGCAGTTATCACATCTTTAATAAGAAAAATTTTTCCTTGATGGCAAGTGAAATATAGGCTGTTCGTTATATCTGCAAGAGTTAGCTCCTGTGATGTAAACAAATGCATATATTTCAGGACTCGGTGACCCAGGTAATTATCAACATTTCATTCCATCCACATTTAGGCTTCAACTGAATTAAGAATGCAGTTTTCCACAATCTCAACAATAAACAAGATTGGTTTAACTTTAGATATAAAGGAAGGAAATTTACCTTGGAGTCCTGCCTTCCACACTGTGTTGGAATAAGTTAAGCCAGAAACAATGTTGTGCAGAACAGTGAATGTCAACTTCATCTGATACCGAGATCCCTCCCTTAGTGTAAAAAGCACACGATTCTGTTTTTCATCTACAGGCAAGGGAGTATTAATTTCCCCAAGGTCATCGGATACGATTCCAATTGAATGAAATTTGACTTCAGGTTCCATTTGGCCTAATAAAACGGGAAACAAACATCAGTAACACGAAAAATGGAAATTAACTAGATTAAAAGATAATGTAAAACCCCACAAGACAAACCATTCAAATCCCCTTCAACAGAACCAAGCAGCTTCTCTTTCCACCTCCTTAAGCTATCATCATCCTGTAAAGCAAAACTAAATTAAATATCCATCCATAACCTTTAGTTTTCTTGGATAGTCTAGATTCAAAAAATAGCTTAACATTTACTAATTCTTTAATAAGAAGACTGAAACCTTAATTTTCAAGTTAGTTCCAAAACCAGAGAAATGACACCAACAATGTTAATCAGTATCAGGGCTTGGAGGGGAAAAAAAGCAGCCATATTTGCTTTCTGGGAAATTGGGGGCAAAACTGAGGTTCTTCTGGTCCTCAATGTTATAGATTCCTTTTATTATCCCACATTTTCTAAGCAACCAAGCAGAAGAGTGAAAACCTCACAATATTTTGAAAGTAAACACAGATTACACATGAATTTAAAATTAGAAGTTTATAAAAGTGCAATAGAGAAAAAGTAGGAAAAAAAAAAGACCTTGTCTTTCTCAATCTGTTCCTTGAGGGAAATCAAAGGCCCAGGAACAAAACCAGTAATGGCTTCTTCACCACCTTCCTTACCATCATCTTCTCCTTCCTCATCTCCATCATCCAACACTTGACTCAGACTTCTCTCAATCTTATTCATTTCAGCTTGCTTTTCCTTTTCCTCCTTCTCATCAACCCCAACACCACCACCACTTGATGTCCCAGCTTCCACTTTCTTTCCGCTCTCCATCTCCACAGATTCTAAACAAACCACAAAAGGCTACAATACAATACAAAAACCCAAAAAACAAAAACAAAAGGGACGAAATCAGCGTCAACTGGGCGACAAATCAAACTCACAAAACGTTTATACGCAGCCAAGTACAATACAGACACTCAAAATCAAATGCCTCTCGCTCTTTCTTTCTCTCTCCTTGTCTTCTTTCTTTCTCTTTCTTTTTTTTTTTTTTTTAACAAGTGACTGAGTTTATTTGTTTTTTTGTCTTTGTCTTGTCTTAGTGGATTTCACTCGGGACAGCGTTGTCGTGTCGGCGTTTGCTGCCACAGTGGACTGCACCACATTGTCTCTCAAACGACACAAAGTTCAAATCCTTACAAATTCCTTCCACGCAACATTCGCCATTTCCCAACCCAACAACGCAAATTACAAATTTTACATTTTAATTCAACAAACACCAAACCATTCTCTCTTTTATTATTATTTATTTTATTTATTATCAGACTCTGGATTCTGGATTTGCAATTTAGGCAATATTGTTTCTCAAATTTCATTTCTTCCCATTTCAAGTGAACGTTAATTGTAAAGTGCTCTTCTGGTGCGTGTATTTTGGGAGAAATAGTAATATTTTGAACTATTTAGCTATTGTAGTCAAATCAATATTAAGTGCTATATTTGTTATCAATTTATAAATATAAACATAAATTTTGTCATCTTAATACGTTTGGATAAACATTTAGCATCATTATACAATTTAAAATTTTGTTGAACATTAATTTAGCAATGTTTGGCAACCATGTAGCACCCTCTATCTACTTAACAAACCAACTTAATAGTTTAATACTTTATTTAATCGCTTAACATTTGATTTAACACTAAAAAAATTATAATTTGATTATTTTTTGGAAAAAATCCTTAAGAGTTCTTTTTGTATTCTTCCTTTTTATATGCTTTATAGAACTCACGGTATTGGTAGCACCATAAGCCAGTTAGGAGTACTACTTCATAATTTTGAAATTAAATTTCAAGAGCGCATGTTATCCTGATCATAAAATTCAATGTTGAGATGAGCTTTATACAATACTTTTTCTCTTTCCGTCTTAGTAAATTTCATTGAGTAAATTTTAGGGTCATGGAGTACAACAATGTACATTGTATACCATCCAGGGTAGGTCTAAATAGGTAATTAGAAAAAGAATGAGCAAAAATGCCAACTTGTTATAAATCAGAGGAGTGAAATAATTTGTCAAAAATGAAGGGCCAACCAAAAAGAAAAATAAAGTGAGGGACTCATGATAAATAAATAAAAATAAAAATGGATATAAAAGTTGTGGGGTCGTCTGAGGTTAAAGGGGTCAAAATTGAAAGTGGTTGGGTCGTGTCTCTCGGCGTGAAGCGTAGGTTGTGCTGCTTGTGCTTTTTGCACGATACTTTTAACTTCAACTTTATATTATTTTCACGCGAAAAATTTATTTATAACGAAATTCATGTGATTTCTCTTTTTTTTTCTTTTTTTTCTTTATTGAAATTTTATAATATTGTAAAATCAATACAAATTCTGTCTAATAAAATATAAAATAACTTCACATTCATAAACCATCTTGTATAATTGACCAAGTTTGCATGTTCAATTTTAATAAATTAATGGTTAATCTCAAAATTCATAAAATCTAGAGATGACAACGAGTAAGGTGGAGTAGGGTATGCTTAATATCTATGCCCCACCCTTTTAAAAGAATTGGTATCCATACCTTTTAGGTCTCCGAACTTTTATACTTATATACTATTGTTTAAAAAAAAAAAAACGATGCCCATACAAGTGATACCCTACCTATTTATAAGCGTACGTGTAGGGTCTGATCAGAAAATAATACTAACAATTTAATTACGTCGATCAACTTATCAAAATCAATTCGATCACAAATTACATAACCATATAACATAAAATCAAATGAGTTCAAAAGTAAAATAATATCTAACTACATATCATGAATATTAGTCCATATACATTAATATTAAACAAGAATAAAGAAACAAAGAAATGACTAAACAAAGTCTCTAAAATACATAAATAACTTTAAAATTGAAAAAATAAAAAGACTAAACCCATGTCCTTTAAAATCTAATTTTTCATACCCTTATCCTACCCAAACTCTTAAAATTAATGTCCATATCCTTACCATTAGGGTATGGGTACAGGGTAAGTGCCTAAGTGAGTATAATTATCATCCCTAATAAAGTCTATGTAGAGACGTGTTATGTGATTCAAAAAGGTTTTTTTAGTTAAAAATTTTAAATAGACTAAAAATATGAAAATAACAACTTCTATGCATGTTATTACTTGTGGAAGAGACGAGAGTAAGAATAAGACAGAGTAGTTAAGAAAGAAAAATCCTGCGCATCCATTTATTTATTTTATCTATCAAGAAGCCAAAAAACCCATTCCTTAAAATCATCAACACCCAGGAACTTAATCTTAATTTTGTTTTGTTTTCAAAACTCAAATACCATATTAATTTTCTACATGTGGATGAAAAAATTATTCTAAATTTTTTATTTTTTATTTTTTTTTCAAACACCATGTGGATCAAGCAGTTTATTTCCAATTAGTAAGGATCTGCCAGACTGCCACAAGGGTCAATGAATGATATCCATGGAGCTTGGTAAGCCAAGAAGGGCTTATGGCCTTCTGTTTCTGGGAGATAGTTGGAACTAGTCAAATGAAATAGAACCAAAACTTAAGCTATTTAGAATTGTTATCCATTTAAATGAAAGAGAAAGGAGATTGTATATCAAGAAGAAATTATTTAAACAAAATAGATTTCATTCGAAAAAAATGATTTTTTTTTTATAATTTGACAGATAAAAGAAACTAAAAAAATATTTATGATAAGGAGACGAAAATAGATATTATTATTATTATTATTAAATTTCATAGTAAATATTATTATGAAATATTTTTATATTTATTATGAGATTTAGTAATAAATTTATTAAGATTCAAGTGACAACAATTTTAAGATTTTTTTTTTTTTTTTTTAATGAGGATTGGAGCAGAATCTTTATCCCGGTCATTTCCGCTGATAGCCCCACATTTGGGAGTGATCTCCCCGAGGCTGAGCCGCTAACGGAGATGCTGGAACCAAGCCACACTTTGGTGTTGATGTTGATTGAAATGCTATCCGATGAAAATGAAATGGGCATCGGGATTGGGTGATGGGTCCAACTCCAACTTGAACTTGTCTTGCAGATTTCAAAAATGTTAAAAAATAATCAAATTAGAAGTATCTTCAATTTTAATCAAATTCTATTTTCTATATTGGTCAATCAAGTTTGAAATATCTAATGAGAAAAGTGTAAATATGTTTACCATTTGGTAATAAACTTCACCGTTTGATAATAAACTTGATTAGATAATTCTGAAAATGAAAAAGATACTAATAAATTACATTTGACTAAATCTTCCAACAATGACTCCCCTTTGTTTTTTAGTATCTTCTTTTAAGATTTAAGAATCTCCTCCTTGGAATGAGCCACCCTTATCATGCCATACAGTACCAAATCCAAAGAACAAATGGAACAAGTATCAAATCCAAAATCTTTATTTCTATATTAACCAGATCTAATCAAATCACATCACATGTTATCCTAAAATAAGGAGTATGAGGGATCAACCATCAAGACACCCAAGGAAGGTTCCTTGTATGCAGGCATCTCAAGCTCAATCCATTTGAAGTAAAAACAAAACAGAATACTTGGGCTGCAACATTTCTATTTTTGCCTTAACCAGTTTTGGTTTTATGTTACTTCTCTGCAGTACCGAAAGAAAGAGAACCCTTTTTTTTCCTCCTTTTTTTTTATTGCTATTTCACTTCGTTATACAAATTTGTGAGATTATATCAAATACACAATTATGAAAAAAAATAAATGAGGTTTACAGAGACCAAAACTTTGGAGATGCTGGTCATCTGAAGGGTTCAACTGGTGCTGTCTCTTCTAGAGAGGCTGCAGCCTCAAAACATTCAGCTGCTTCCAGCACCGAAGATGCGGTACCCTCAGATTTGTAAAGCAGGCCAAGATTATACCATGCAGAAGGGTTCATTCTATCAAGCCGAAGAGCAGCCATCACAAAGCTCCTCGCGATTGCATTTGATTGTTCGCTGAGCTTTCTTAGAACCACAGCTGTGGATATCAGGCTTGGAACATGGGATGGATCAATATCCAAGGCACACCCAAAGGCTTTTAAAGCTTCTTTATGAAGACCCTTTTTTTCATGAAGTACACCTGTGAAATCAACAAGGTTCAGAGTCCTTAAATACCCCAGTGAAGAGAGTGTAGTCATTTTAGATGCAAGGAAGCTGACACAAATACTTTAATGGATTTATTTTGTTCCAGGGTAAAAACAAGCTGACGGCAATTTAGCAAAATGAAAGAGAATGCAAATTTGCAAATCATAACAAGTACAATTATCAGCATAGGCACCCAAGAAATAAAACTCGAAAAGAAAATCAATGAGTCTTCGAGAGAATATGTGCAGCTAGAAAAACTAAATGGTTTCTGAATGCTGAAACTTTGAACTTCTGTTACTTAAATCAAAAAGTAAATAAAGGGCCAACACTTTGAAATTCAAGTTTGTGGGGTCAGTCCGCTCAAAGTTCGAACTCAGTACCATTACTTTGAAGAAATCAAATAGAATTGTTTTTAACCCCAACCAATTATTGGTGCTAAAATAAATTCACCAGAAAACTAATAAAAGTCACAATAATTTCCTTTGGAACACTTTCATTCTGACAATTTTAAGTTTGAAACTGATGACAAAGCTTTTTCATGGGCAATAAAAATCAATAACATTGTGATCAAAGGGCATTGGAATCTTCTACAGCAATAGGATGTAAAAGTTTCCCAAGAATGGCAAATGAGAAAAAATAACTTGAGGAAATAAAAAGGCTCAAGGATAAAAAAAAAATTACCCATTGCGTGAAATCTAGCAGCAGAGAAAGAACTAATGGCCTGGGATTTGGAAAGACAAAGCTCAGCATCACGCCATTGTGACAGGTTTATGTATAGAAGAGCCAGATCATGCCATACTTCCAATTCCAAACTTCTAGCAGGATTTGGAGAGCCCTGTCAAAGGTTAAAATAAATAAGTAAAAGGCTTTAAAACTTACAGCATCAACCACATTTGTACCAAACTTGACATAATTAATTGATAAAATTATACAGTGACACATGTTTAAATCGCAAGAATCATTCTCGATATGCCTTTAAAGAGAAACAACGGATTGCTTAATCTGTTTTTTTGTCAAATTTAAATAAAAATTTTGAAAAAGTAACTCCAAAAGACCATTCCCCAAGAAATTTTTTGTAAAAAAAAATCCAATTAACTATGAACAAGAATGCAAAATGCATAGATTTGGGCAATGATCATTCAGAACCACTTCAAATTGTCAATAAGTGGCATCAACTTGAAACAGAAATAGATTACTAGTAGAAAAAGACCTTGCGGAGCTTCTTCCCAGAACTGAAGGTTTTACTCTGAACTTGAAGAACAGCGAGAAGCTGTGTGTATGTTTCAATGGCATCCTTTAACTGACCCTGCGCAACATGAAGCTTAGCTTTAGTTCGCAACAATTCTCCCTGATCCCATCTGCCAGTCTGATCTAAAGCAGCATTGATAATACTTTCAGCATCCACAAACCGTCTTTGAGCTGATAATATTCGTGCCATCAACAACCATCCTTTAACATTAGATCCACCTTCCAGTTTTAGATAATACTTTGCATAATAAAGAGCAGCATCTAGCCTCCTCTGATCAGCATTTTCAAGGCTGAGGTGGTACAAAATATTGGGGTCTCTCATACCTGTACTTCTCCCAGCATTTTCCAAAGCCTGAAGTGCCTTAGACTGTGTTGTGGCCCTCTCAGAATCAGCTATGGCTAATTTAGATTGTGCTGAAAGAGATATACCTAACAAACAATTGGCAGTACTTTCCAACTGATTGCATTCACCCTCCAAGCATTCAAGAGCTCTGAAAGCAAAATTCGTCCCTTCTTCTGCACGATCAGGGTTTTCCCCACAAATTTTTGATGCTAATAATAAACCTGGAACACAATTTGGATCCTCTCTACTACTCAACAATTTTCTCAGCAGATTTAAAGCAACCAAGTCCTCACCCGCTCCATAATAACAGAGAGCTAGAATATGGTACATTTCTTTGCGATTGAGAAACCCAGGAAGCAATTCTTCAACCTGGTTAGCTAAAGACCTTAAATCACCTGCAATAGAAAGAGCAAATGACAGGTGATCCAAAATTGACGGATCCCAATCAATTCTTTTGAGAGAAACTTTTCTTAATAGTATCATTAACAGAAGTATAGCCTCCTCTATATTGTTTCTAGGAACAAACGAACTGTCCATTTGGGATCGGAGGTTTGGGGGGCTGGCTTCACCTCCACAATACAGTAGAAAAATGGCAAACTCTTTTTGAATCTTTGCAGTAGTTTCAGCATCAAGGTTCCAATGATGGAGAAGGGCCCGCCGGTATGACATGATTGCCTCGCATGGACAATCGGCTTGTTTCCATAATTCTGGAAGCAATTCGACAGCCTTGTTAACAGTTTCCTGCAATTTACAGTCAGAACCAAGGTTTTCAGGAAATCCTTGTGGTGATGAAGATTCAACTATGTCCAGAATAACATTGCAAGATTGAGCAGCTTCTGCAATAATGATTGAAAATAAAACATATTAGATTAGATGTAGCGATAATTCAACTATCTGTATATCTCATAAAAATTTCTTTTGATTTTTGGTTCTTTATCAAACAGGTCCTTAAGGGAATGAGAGGTATAAAGAAAGAGGTTCACAAAGACATAGAGTGCCAGAGGCATCATTAAGGCTATGAACAACAACAATAATCGTGCATATTGTTCATATACTTAACACAACGAAAACTCCACCAAAAACTAGAATGTTAAGTTACATACATTAAATCATTATAGGATCACAGAGTCTGGTGCTTGAAGGCATACCCATTTAAGTCGTAAAAGATTTAGTATAAGTAATTGATTTCATAGTGTACTCCGTCAATAACTCATATAACTAAATGCATAGAAGTACAATATTTTCACCAAATGAAATTCCTGAAGAGATCTACAAGAAAATAGAAAGTCATTCAGTTTCAACTACCATATTAAATTCTAAACATAACAAAATGGTTCCTTGCACTCTGATATTATTCTCATAGAAAACAGAAAGACCAGTCCTCAAAAATAAAATATATTTATATTTTCTTTAAAATTAAAAAAAAAATGTTCCCAATTTCAATAAATTCTGTTGATAATGCAAATGACAGTAACATTTCCCAAGCACAATCAACAAAACAAGATAAAGGAGAGTGGCATAATTTCCTGACAAAAATAGACTACCAAGAAGATCAAGCTGTGAAATGGTTAAAATGAAAGTATAACTAAACTTATAACTCCAGGAATTTTGAAAAAGCACCTTTAAACCTCCCAAGAACCTGCAATGATTTTGCTTTAAGAAAGATTGCTTCCAAGAGCAAACTGACAGCATGGATAGACATTGGCGGGGTAGCATAATTCTGGGAACGTCTTTTACGCCGTTCTCCTCTTCTACTAGCCAGTGTAATTTTCATTTTTGGGGTTGCTGCAGCAATATCTATTCCTTCGAAGACGTGTAAAGCAGCTTCTATGTTTCCTTTGTAGTACTCTATTCTTCCTAACAGTGCTCTTGCTTCCTGCCCAATGTAGACAACTTATTCACTAAATTCAGGATAACAAACCAGAAATTCATTTCCAGAAAAATATGAATAATTTCTGTCACTTATTTCCAGAACTAGAACCTTATTTGTAAGATAAGTTATCTAACAATAAGAATGTTAAGATGGGCAAGGGACCACTGACAGACAGGAAAGCAAGATACAGTTAGCAAAGTTTGTTGACAATGGGAAAACTGTAGTTTGATAAATTATTCATCTGACAGAAACATTTTACTTTTGTGTTAAAAGAAAAAAAAATAAATTAATTCAAGTTTTAGGGATCAAAAACGTCAAATCAAACCAATAATATGTCCACATCAGCAGTGATCTACAGGACTGTGGTCTCGATAAACTTTGTAAAGTTTAAATTATTTAAGTTCAATACTCATAGTGGACATTCGTCTTCACATAGACCTCAAACTAGGTTCAAAAGTAGCAAGCAAATTCCTCTTGAAAATTTCAAGAAATCTGATTGGATCATAAATGCCAAAAACATTATCATATATTTTGCTAAAAAAGAGACAATAAAACTTTAAAACTAAAATGTCTGGAGCAACCAACCTCATAATTCAAAGAACTGCTCTCACGCAGAGACCACTCTGCCTCTTCAATATTGCCAGTATCTGGCTGCTTCTCAGCTTCACAAGCTCTAGACGAATACCCACTCAGCGAATAATCCTTGGTAGCAAGGGATTCGGAAGATGGTATCATTTCATCAGCCGGTTTTAATTGCTCTCCTGAGAAAATGCACTTCATAATCTTCCCAAATTTGGGCCCGATTCCACTTCTTTTCTGCTTAATTGTCCTATTTTTGCTCTTCATTCTTTGTCCCAACCCTCAAAAATCTTCAAGCACCAGCACCACCACAAACAACAACAATTAGAACAAATCAAAACCTTTTATCCAAGATGATTATATTATGCTTGCACTACACAAAAGATTCAATGATCAAAAGTTATTCTACTATGATTATTACATTTATCTATAAACAAATCACACCAACCAAATTTGCCTAAGATACATGATCCAAACTCAAGTGAACTCCATCACAACAAAAGAACACACAGGACTTGAAGCTCTCGTTAAACAAAAACATAAATTTTTTTTTGGAAAAAAAAAAACTTTCATGAAAATCAATCCTTAAACCCTAAAACCAGCATTAAAAATCTCAGAGTTACCAACAAAACCAAAAACCCATCAATGTTTCACCAACCCCACTCCAGAAACTGCACAAAATTCAATCGAAAAAACTCATGCAAACTAAAAAGACACAACATTTGAAACAAAAACGGCTATAATGCCTCAAAGAAATGGGAAATTCGCACTCAAAACATCTAAACAAATCGGAAAAAAAAAAGAGTTACCTTTTGTTTACAGAAAAAGAAAAGCAGACAAAACGAGCCCACAACACATGAAAACCAATACCCATCTCCCAAATTCCGTTTATTCTTTGAATGAATCAAAGCATCCAAAGCATAAAACGCTTCAGGAATCCAATTGTAATTCTTTTATCCGCCTCCTCCCTTTGCTTTTCTTTTGTTTTCTCTTTTGTCCCCTCTACTCACAAAGCTTCCACCTTTCGTTTACATTTATATGTAAATTTATAATAAAAAGCAAACAAACAATTCACATTTACTGCCGTGATTGTTCTGTTGGAAATTGCAATTCAATTGTAACCAACAAGAGGGATCAATCAATCAGATTATAATAAAGATCATCAAAGCCAACTCTATTCTGGGTCCTACTTCTTGAAAATTCTTCTTTTTTTATTTTTTATTATTTTTTATTTCGAATTCGATGAATTGAATTAAAAATAACAAATAAAGAACAAATTAATATCTTATGATTTTTTAACTGTTACGGTGGCAGAGGGAAGACCTTACCACGGTTACCAACCACCACGCGAACGCTTTTTCCCGTTCTTTAACGGTTTTTTTACGGACTGATTTGAATGACGGCGAGTCAACTCGTTCAATCCAACTCCAAATATTAAATTATATTATTAATAATTAAGAGCAAATGGTTATTTTTTAAAATAAATCAAAATTCTTAACTAGCATTAATATATTAAATATATTTATTTATAAATCATTAAAAATAAAAATATACATGTAAAATTTTCACTTCACTTAACTAGTAAATGGATTGTTTTGAGTTTTAATAAAATCATAATTTATTTTGGTTATTTAATCAAATTAATTTTTTTCCCTAGCCAAGCTCAATGCGAAATATCAGATTTAACCTCAATTTTTCAATTATACAGATTTAAGACTTGAATCATCAACCGATCACTCCATGAGTAGAATAACTCTTCAAAATTGGTTATCTTCTACATTTTTGCAATATATATACCCACATCTTTAATATTTTTACTTTTTTGTATTGATTTTTTTAAAAAAATTAATATTTATGAAGGAAAAAAAACTGAATTTAAGAGTATTTCTTATTTTAGCGAATGTATGAAGCAATTTAAACAAGTGAAATAGTGATATGGACAAAATGAAAATAAAAAATAAAAATAAAAATTGGATAAGTTAAAAGCCGATAGAGATGGGATAGAGATGGGTTTAGATTCCTGGCTTGCGCCAGAGACAGCAACTGGAGGTCCTGCAATGAGAACAAGCTTCGAAGGAGGATTTAATACACCCTAAAAGTTTATGAAATCTTTTGAAGTTCCAAAGGTTTCAAAAACTAACATAAACCTCCTAACATTTTACTCGGCATTAAATGACTTAAGGGTATTTTTATCATTTAATTGAGAGTATAAAGCTTTAAACCAAAAAAAAAAAAAAAAAGGAGAGAGAGAGATCAAGAGAATGATAAAAACACACAGAGATTTTGATTTTCAATTAACCAATTATTGTTCCAGTAGTCGTATTGGTTGATTGTTTAAGTAAATTGTATTTTTTTGGTTCGACTGTTAGAACTAAATTTATTAGCTGTGATCTGCTATAGAAATAAAGACAAATTAAAAGATAAAATAATGATGCTCTTATAGTTAAACCATAATTTATATTAAAGTTGTTAAAATATATACGAAATTTATCAAAATAGGAAAATTAATTTTTATAAGTTGTTAAGTTTTATAAATATATGACATTTTTATACGAGAAAAATGAAAAAGCTTATGGAAACTATAATCTTATGTAAAGGGTATTTTAATCTTTACGTAATTAATAGTTTTAAAAATAATAGTTTTCTTTAAGTTTTAGACGTTTGTGTAAGTTTTGAAAATCTTCATGATTCTACAAAGTTTTGGAAAAGGACAAAGGAATTTCAATTGCGTGGGCCGGATGGGCAGCTGGCTGGCTGGCTGGCTAGTCGCTGCTAATGTGTTTCAAAGTAACGGTTTTGTTACGAGCTGGAAAGGACTTGACCTCACTAAGTGGTTACTGTCTCCTTCAGTTTTGTTTTCTTCGCTTCGAAATGCGCCAAACTCTTCTACCAAAAATTATTCCATTTCCAGGATAAACCATCTTTTCAAACCAGCTAAAATATTGTCGGGTACTCATCATATAATTCTACGAATATAACCTAACTCAAACAATACCATAAATTCCAAAATTATTGGACAAGTTGTTTTACTTGATTTTTATTGTTGAAAATAAAAAGTTTCAAATTAATTTTTCGTTTTTATCCACTAGGTAAATTTATAGCATATACATCAAATTTGTTTGGGTTAGGTTATGCTATTTGATAGTAATATTATACGTAATATTTTTTATATTTAATTTAAATATATGTATTCTATTTATGCACTGATTTTTGTAAAGTGTTAATGAGAAATTATCCAAGGTTTGAAAGTGCCATTAAGGAGACCGGCATGGATGGTACAATTATAGAAAGAAAATGTATATCTGACTTTGCGCAATAGAATAATAAATGGGTTTTATGTTCCTAGCCTCCAACTGCCTAACCAAAACCAAAATAGTCCTTGCATTCATCATTGACTTTGATCGGTGGCTGTAGAAGCTCCAGGCAAATAAATAACAATAACTCACTAAATCTACGTCATATTGTTTTTGTTGTATATATACACACTAACAATATGTAATTTCAATAATATTTTTAAAGAATATACGGTAAAAATTTTATCTCAAATTATAAATCTCAAACGATATAATATTTATTTAAATTATCATATCATTTATTATATTTTATGTCGTTTTATATTTGATAATTTAAGGGTGCAAGTGTTTTTTTTTTTTTTTAAATAAGGGTTAAAATTGTTGGAGATAAAAATCCATAAGTCTAAATTTAGTTCATTTAAACCTCTTAGTGTTAATAACTTAATAATATCCTTCTACTTTATGCAATGTATACCAGATCGTGCTTTTCATGCGAGTGACTTGGTGGACATATTATATTATATTATATTATTTTTTATTGGATAATTTATACAAGTAAAGCTTTATAATTCTCTTCAAATACTCTTAATAACCCCCCCTCTTTTAAATATCCCTCAATTTAAAAAAATAAAATAAAATATTAAACAACCATATAAATAATTCTAAAAAATAATTTATGTGTGTAATTAAATAATATTTAAACTTAATCGCATGAAAATACTTTTAAAACAAATTTATTAGAAATTTGTGTGAAAAGTAATTTCTGTATTTATTTTTGTATTAGTAAACCATCTAGGTAAATAACAATTCTTTTGAACAAATTCATAACAAATTTTCACCTAGTCAAATATCAATCAACTCAATTAATTAATTAATTAATCATTACCACATTTTTAACACAAATCACACAAATCATAAGTTATTGGATCGGTGCACTTTCAATAGTGAATAATATTTTATTTATTATCACTTCTTTCATCTATTGTTGCTTTTATGTAATAATATTTTGGTATATTCTGTTATATAAACTGATTGTATAAACTGGTCATATGTTTAATATCACTCTTTATTAAGTGTTTTACTAATAAAAAATAAAATAAATAAATTGCCTATAAAGACTGATAGCAACCAATGACTTTATAAAATAAGTAAAATACCAAACAATTTCCTTTGAAAAACTTATTATGCAATAGAGATATTGTAATTTTTCTCTCTGCTTATGGTCCGTTTGATTCGGTTTCTTCAAGCAGAGCTTATTAAAACATAGCTTTTATTAAAAAAATTGTTGATTGATTGATAGGATAAATATAGAAGCACTTATTATAATTAAATTACTAAAATAAAGTTTTATTATGAGAAAATAATAAAATTAAATATTTAAAATTAAATGAGAGTATCTTTGATATTTGAAAACTTAAAAAAAAAAGTTCAAAAATAGTTTTTCCTAAATGCCTCAATCTCTTGCTTCTCAGACATAAAATAGCTTTCTTAATCTGTAAGCTCTTCTTATGTAGAAATCAAATGATACAAAATAAAATTAAAAGAGTTTTTAATATTAAAATAACTCTTTTGATAAATAGAGAAGCCTAAATAAACGCGTTCTTACCTTACAAAATAAAATACCAAAAAAAAAAGTTTTGAGTTATTTTTGAGAAAAAAATGGAATGTTTAGATTGAGTTACAAAAGAAAAAAACAATTTCAATATAACTCTAGTTTATTTTTCATTAAAAACTCCAGTCCAAAAATTCAAAAATATATTTATATATAATTTATTTTCAAATTGATATATTCTCTCTCATAAATAACACTATAGTTTCGAAGTTATGACAGACTTTCTAAATTATACTCTTCCTATAAGAGTTTCAAACAATTTTATCTCATCTTTTAATGAATATTTATTAAAATAAAATTTTCTACCTTATCAATCCCTGTTATAAATTACTCTTCTTATAAGATTTACCTAAACCAGTTCTCTCTTTTTTCAATTAATCTTTATTAAAGAGTCAGCTTTAATATGTCCCCCCAAACCAGTGTATTTTCTTAAACTAGTAAAATTCTTTATACCGTTAAGGTTTAACAAATTTTCTTAAAAATATTTTCAGCCCACCAAAAAAAAAAATATTTCGTTACCTTGAAAATCTATATATATAGAGGGATAATTTAACAACAATTTTTGAGATTATTTATTGACACAAATTTATTATCCTTAATTCAACAAAATTGAATGATTGAGATATAAAGTTAAAAAAGTTATATTTAATGCTGACAACTCATCAATCATCTTAACATTTGAATTTTCTAAATCAATTGTTATAAATTTGTATATAATTTTATGTCAAAAAAAACTTATGTTAAAAGATCCATCCATTATAAACTATTATAAATCAATAGTTCTATATATATAATGAATGAAATAAATATTAACATGTGACACTTGGCAATCAAAGATTATTCTATATCTAAAATGTGTTAGTGAATTAGGATTCTTCTAGAAAAATACAGGACATCATAAGATTATGGACGTTATATTAAATGAAAGGTCAAGATTGAAGGCATACGAGAGAAAACTTATAAATACCCACTTATAACTTGAGAGGAGGGGGATTTTTCCATCCTCCTTTGGTCTTCAGAAATACTTAGGCAACCAATTCACCTCCATTGTTCACAATTTATTGTATTTACTGCTCATCGATGCTGGTCATCACCAATATTCTCCCCTATATTTGATCTCTCATTGTTATGGGTGGTTATAATGCTACATGCTTGACGTGTAGCTATCCCGTTTACATTATCTACTTAAAATACCACTCCCCATAATTGACTTGAGTGTCGGAGAGCCAATGTCGGGGGTTCCGGCGTCCACTAACTTTGTGTATTTCCTAGTCGAAACTAGTCGAAATGAAGTTACCAAGATGATCGATGAAAGTGAGAGAATATCAAGCTTGAAATAGAAACTCAAAGAACGAATCATAGATTATTGGACTTTAAAATGTATTATAGTATTTTTTTCATATTTGATATGTGATTCGAGTAATTTAATAAATTAAAGAAAAAATTTTGATTTTATATCATACTCTCTATTTAAAATAAATTACATCATAACATTTTAGTATATTAAAAAAAAAAGAAATACTACAGTTTTAAGAATATTTTTGTAAGATATTTTCATGAAGTTCCCTGCGTTCGCGTATTATTTTAGAGTTAATCTTAAGTATTTCGGAAACCACAGTTTTCCTGATTAGCCCGTCAGATTAGGTCAAAAAGGAGAGGGAAGAGACAATTATGACAAATAATAAACTAAATGAATATCCTTACAACTGTACATCAGCCAAAATGTGGCATAACACCCACTACCCTTGGCTTCTGTTGCTGGCACCGTCAGTGTAGACAAAATAAAAATAATAAATTTAATCATGCTTTAGTCCATAACTTTGGAACATTACGTAAAATGGTACGTGATAAATACTAGCACACTCTTAGATGTGATAATTCATGTTATTCGTATCGATTTATTTAATTATTTGTATCAAAATATAAAATACAAATTTAATATGGTTATTAAACGTGTCATTCATGTGTTATAATTGTGTTATACTTAATTAACATAATTTATTAATTGTTTAACTTAATTATATATAATATATTATATTCTATATATTTATATCAATTAAAATTAATTTTAAAATATAAATAATTGTTAGTATAAAAAAATATTAAAATCACCATAATTTACTATTATGTAAATTAATCTATTTTATAATTCTAAATTTTTAATTTTATAATATATATATTGCAATTAGGTAAAAATTTATATCATTAAATGAGTTTGTATATTAAAGATTGATAAGATATGTTTAACTATTCGTGTCACTAAATAAACTAGCGTGTTGAATACCTGAACACGAATCTGACCTATTTATTAATCGTGTATCGTATTCGTGTTGCAAACTAAATTGTCATTCCTATAAAGTCTTTTATTTACTTTCCACGTTTATATTAAATTACAATATGATAATGATAATGGATGTGGATCATTAAATCAACTATCAATAACTAAAGTTTCAAAATACATGTCAACACGAGAAGTAGAAGATGAATAAGAGCACTGATAACATCCATCAAAGGTCTAAAATAGTAAATATCATGAAGGACCATAACATAAAGAATTGGGCTATATGAACTCTTACTCCACAATACATACCCTGTATTTCAAAACACGCTCACTAAAGTTTAGCAATTTCAATTATGCTATATAAACTCCTTTGCGCACCATCATTTAGGTCATGCTTGGCACGCCGAGCCAGACTGTATTAATTGTTTAGCAGGTACTAGCAGTTATGTAATAATAAACTCAACTTCTATCACTAGGTTAATTTAAATTAAAAAATTAATTCAATACAATTTTATTTTTTTTGTAAATTTATAAAAATTAAGATGAAAATTATTTAATTATATCTAGTATATCTTTATTTGGATATTTATTTTTTTAATATATATTTTTAATTTTGTATGTATTGATAATTGCCTCAACCCTCTCTCACTTTATGTAGCCTCATTCGTTAACGCTGGATATATATATTTTTATACATAATTTAGTAACGGGATAATCGAGATAATTTCAATCAATACCTTCAAGTTTTGGCTTAGTTTTAATTTGAGAATGATTACGCTTATTAATCAATTACATCCCTAAAAATGACTATACGTTTTATACAAGTCCATATGTGTAATCGATGAAAAATAAACAACTTTAGGTGTATAATTTAATTATTCTCCGATTAAAATTAAGCCAAAACTTAGGGGTACTTCACAAAATTATCATTTAGTAATATGTGATTTTATTAAAACTAGGTATTTATAGTTTATTTCAAAGTGCATTCAACCCATCCTAACATAAAATCATTATATTTTACGTAATTACTTTAATATCATTAATTATGAATAAAATTCTTAAAATATTTTCTAATTCTATTCAAATATTTGTATTTACCATAGTTGATCATCAATCTTAATTTATTTTCCTATCATTTATTCATGAACTTAAATGGCAATTTATTTTATTTTTCAATAAAAATTTTGTATGATTCTCGGATAACATAATGTGTAATTAGTGATAGATTGAGTGTATTTAGATACAGACCAGTCACGTTTGTTTATGTTTATGTTTTCATGTTTTTTACACTGCATATTTTCTAACGTATTTTATATTCAATATCAATCACATATTCTTTTTAAAATTTAAAATCAATTACATATTTTTAAATTTAATTTAAAAAAATACAAGATAATCAATTGAAGGTGGTTTAATGTTTTCGTTTAGTAGTTAATATTTTGGACTTTTATGCCAGTATTTAAAATTTCTAAACTAGTAGGTGCTCTCACCCAACAGGAAGGACTTTTGTGTCTCTCTAAAGAAAATATATAAGATAGCTTATAATTTACTAATAAAAAATTAAATTGTTAAAAAAATGACAACAAAGAAGATGAGCATAACAAGGTCGTAGATGCGGCGCGTTTTTCATATCCGCCACAAGTCCTACAAATAATAAATGAAAAAATCTACTTTCCCTTTCGTACGAGTTGGGGCTCAAATCATGTGTTTAAATAAAAATGGCACAATATTGTTTTCATGTTTATTTAATTTATAAAAGTTTATAAAGTTATTTTCCATTTATATCTTTACAAAACTATTTTTAATGTGATTCTATTGTATAAAAATCGAGTTGTAACTTATGATTATGAAACCAAATTTTTGGTTTATAAGGGAGGTAAAAAAGTTAATGAAATACTACCCTCTCACATCAAATGGTGGACTTTGCTATCAATTAATATTATCTTAATTGGTTAAGACATGTTCTACACGCTAATAATTAATATTATCTAATTTTTTCAATACATATTTAGAATTCATTCAGTATACGTTTAACTTTTACCATATTTTAGCAAAATAAAGCAAGGTTGTATGTACAAAAGTTAATTCAAGTTTCTTTGTGAAAAAACGTGGAATGAACTTATATCAATTTAAAGTAAGAAAGAAAGAGATTTTGTAAATTATAATATTGTTAATAATTAATTTATTGAATAAAGGAATTAAATATAATGATAAAATATTATTATAATAAAATGATATAATCTGTAAAAGGTATTATACAATCTTTGAAATATTAATATATATATAGCTTAAGTCTCTCATTTATTGTGGAAAACTAAATTTTCTTAAAGAATAGTGAAATATTTTATCATCAGGTCATTTGATTATATTGTTCGTAAAATTTAAGTAATAGGATAATATCAATAAGTAGGAGTGTTCAAAAATCACCGATCCGATCCAACCCGACCCGATCCGATCGGGTTTTTCTCGGGTTAGTATTGAATAGTAACTCGAATCGGGTTGAAATAGTCGAGTTTGAATAGTATGGCTTAATAAAATTAAACCCGATTCAACCCGATCGGGTTTGTCGGGTTTTTCTCGGGTCGGTATTGAATAGTAACCCGAATCGGGTTAAAATTATCGGGTTTAAACAGTATCGGATCGTGATCGAGTTTGGAAAAACCCGACCCAACCCGTGAACACCTCTATCAATAAGTATCTTCAAGTTTTAGTTTAATCTTAAGTGAAAAGCGATTATGAGTTTTTCATCGATCATACATTTAAAGTTGTTCATTTTTTATCAATTATATATTTGCAAACGGTGATTTGAGAGATGAAAATGATGATTTGAAGATAACTTTTGATGTATAATTGATAAAAAATATATATTCATTCTTCGCTTGAAATTAAATCGAAGCTCGATGTTACTTATTAATTGTCCCTTTAAGTAATTTTATATAACTTTTATCAATCTAATAATATTATCGTATATGATTCTGATGTTGGCAAGGCTCCAAAGATTCATCAAAATACCAATTTTAATTTTTAAGTTGATAACCTCTCATTCTTCTCATACATAATATATTTTGAAAATAATTTTTTTTTTGTCTAATATTGAGTTTATCACTTATATTTTTGGGAAATTGGATATGATTAACTTATTATTATTGAATGTGGCTGAACAGGAATCTTTTGCACCTTTTTTGATTAACCTATTAACTTATGGCCTTTTTGAAAATCTAAAAAGAGTCATAAAATCTGGTCCAACCTAAGGGTAGATTTGTCATTCGAGCACACGTGGTAGACTTGGTAGATAATTAAAAAAGTAAGGGCAAAGGCTTACCACCAGCTCTATATATACTCTCATTCCTCCACCCATCTCATTCCTTCTCATCTTCTAATTTCTGTTCCTCTCGCCCTCGCTTGCTCGTTCTCAACCTAAATCTCCCTTCTCTTCTCTCCTTCCATCCAAACTCATTGTTGGCAACCACATATTTAATTTATTTTTTTAAATTATTCTTTTTATTATTATTATTATTATTATTATTTATTTTTTGTTTTTTTACCCTTTACCATCAAACCCTGATTTATTAAAAAAGTAAGAAAGAGAAAATTTTTTTTCTTTTTATATTTTCCCCTAATAAAGGGGAATTTTATATTTTGTGGTAGATATGGTGCTGACGTGGCATGCACCCACGAAGAAGCTATGAATACCAAAACGATGCGTCTCCCTCCTCGGCGCGTTTTGACGCCCACGAAGCGCAAAGAGAGAGAAGACTACAAACCGCCACCAACAAAATCGCTCAAGCTGGAAACAAGCCAAGCCGGCTCAGAGAAACCTTCGGAGCCGGCTTCGTCTAATCAGCTACTAGCCGGCTACTTGGCCTTCGAGTACCTAACGAGAGGCACGCTCTTCGGTCAGCCGTTTGAAGCAGCTGGAGCAGCACAAGCGGGTGCGGGCCCAGTGTCAGTCGTGGAGTCGGGGAAGGTTAAGCCGGAGCAAGCCGAGCCGCAGGAGGGAAAATATCAAAGGTACGTGGAAGTAGCAAGTTTGCTAAAGACAGGTGGGGCCTACATACCGGGCATTGTCAACCCTACACAGCTCGCTCGCTTCTTGCACATGTGATGTACATCAGCGAGCTTTTGTTTTTTAAGTTTTGGAAGACGTGGAGTAATATCATTGGCCGACGTTCCCTTTCCTCCACTTAAAAATTCCAATTAGATTTCTTTTCCGGAGTCAAAAATCAAAACGACGCCGGAGCAAGAAACTCTCTTTCTTTCCTCTGGTTAATTAATTAGGTGATACAAAATTAGATTTTGTTTTTAATGGCGTATCCATGATGAGCATGAGTAACGCATCATGCATGTAAAAATCTGATCACGAGAAGTTCTCATGTAGTATGAATAACAAGAACGCAAAATGTTTCCTTCTTATATATATTCCCTCATTTTCAATTCTGGGCAGCCGCATGCTCGCATGTGTATGAATGTTATGTTATGTTATCCGGGTGCCTTTCAAATGCATGCATGAGCTTCGTTTGTGTTTGTGTTTGTGAGGAAGCATGAAACAAAGTCGATTTTTCTCCTGTTACATGAAATCCGGCAAACATATATAATAATAATCTCAATGGTAACGTAACGTTTGCTTTATATATAGTTGATCATGAAAATTAGGAAAAGCAATTAATGGAGTATTGAGTAACCGATTAACTCCTTAATTGCGTGTAGAGTTAATTATAATATTGTTCTTAAAGACTGATCTTTTGCGTTTTCTTGGAGATCTTATTCTTGTCGAGATAATCACTGTGGCAATTTTGGTCTTTATTGCCTAGCATCAATCTTTTGATTTTCGTTTTCGCTAGGCTATCATTGAATTAATGTTAATTACATAAATGAATTTTAAATCTTTTTCTGTTCAAGTATCCTTTGAATTCATACTTTTGGTTTTAAAGTCGAGCAATATTAAATTTCTGGTTGTATCTATAAGCTCAAAAAATATAGCTTCATTATTTGCAGTAAGATACTGTTACATGAAAAATTATCATAAATCTGGTCTCAATGTGACCTTCATTCAATGATAACGGAAAAATTCATGAAATAATTGAGTAATTGATACGGAATAATTTTGGAAAGAGCATCTTTACTTTATGTTTTGGACATATAAACATATATACATAATTTTTTTTTTTTCAAATGATTCCTAAAATAAAATATTAGTTTTCTTCAGTAAGTAGCTGTTTATTATTTGATCAAGAAATAATTCTAAATATATAACCAATTCATTACAATCATTTATTGAATTATTTATTATCATCTTCTTTAATCTGTTGTTATTTTTATGTAACAACACTTCGTTATATTATCTTATATGAATTGATTGTATAAAATGGTCATATGGTTAGTATCCAGCTTGATTAAGTGTTTTCTTGATAAAAAATGCCTAGAAATAATAAAGTAGCCACCAATAACTTTATAAAATAAGTAAAATACAAAAATATTTCCTTTTAAAAAACATCTAACGCAGCATAGATACTGTAATTGTTCTCTCTACTTACCCTACAAAATAAAAAGGAAAAAAGCAAAATAAATAAAAAAGTTTTAAGGTATTTCAATCCTCTAACCAAGTTTCATGTCAAGTATTAAATTTTTTTTCCAATTTGTCAAATTTAGGTCTGATATCAATGCCTCAATGTTAATAAGTATTTATCAAAACCTTACAATATATATCTAGCATTACTTGATATTAAGTATTTAGCATTGTCAAGCTTGGAACTCTTCAATTTGCTAAACACTCATCTATTATCACTTGGCAATTGTCTAATATTATTGAATATAATAATTTAACACTTTTGTTAGACATCTATTTGATATTGTTTGACAACTATCTAGTATTTTAAAACTATTTAACTAATAAACATGATAGCTCAATACTTGATTAGATAATAAAAAAATAAATATTATTTATAATATTCGAGAGTTGTTTTTTGTTATTTATTTTTATGCATTCTTTGATATAAATCTTTAAATATAGAAAAAACAGTGATACGCACTAGTACTCAAATATCCCAAGAAGTAGGCGACGTGGCCAAACCAAACATCCAACGGCGTCGTTGCAGCATTAATACTGCGTCCGCGCTAACGGTGTCGTTTTTTGGAAGGGATTTAGGCTGGGTTTTGTTCAGTGGTTGCGCTAGGCAACACGTCCGTCCTGGGCAGTAGCAAGCAGTAGCTCGAGCTGTAGCCTTGTAAGGTTTGTAATTTGTTCAGTGTCTTCTGCTTGATTAATTTTGAGCCTTTGATCTTCAACGTCTCATAAATTCGAATTGGATAGCGCCTCTCGTTTGTTAATCGAAATATCATATGCAAGCAAGAGTTTGTTTGAGTGATTGAATTCTAGCATTTGGACTGCAGAAAGAAAAAAAAAATGTCTATATTTCAGAGCCTTATTATGCCAAAATCCTCCCCACCTCCTTGTCTTCCTTTCTCTAGCCCCATTTTGCTCTCGATTCGAAAGCCAATTTACACGTTAAAATCTTTTACTTGTATAGCTGTTTCAAAAACTTCTGACTTCAACCCCAAGCCTGACCCCGAATCCAGTTCCAATCCTGGTGCATTCGAACCTAAAACAAGGACGAGAATCCGGAGAAAACAACTTTCCAATAGCGAAGATGAGGATGGTAATGGTGATAGCGACAGTGATAGAATGTTCCCATCCATTATTCCGAAAAAGCCGAGACGGGGTAGGAGGAGTGAAGCAGCTGCAGTTGAAGATTTTGTGCGTGACTCGCTTGAGCGGACATTCGACTCTATTAAGCAGAATTCTCAAGTTTTGGAGAATAAGAAGAATGTTTTGAAAGAGAGAGTTGTAGATGATGTTGATTCTGAAACCAGTGATGGCGAGGAAGAAGAAGAAGAAGAAGATGGTGATGGTGAAGATGTTGGTAAAGGGAGGAGGAAAAAGAAGATGGTGGTTGAGGAGGATGATCCGAATTGGCCTTTGGATGCTGATGTGGGGTGGGGAATTAGAGCTTCTGAGTATTTTGAGCGGCATCCAATCAAGAATGTTGTGGGGGAAGATGGTTTTGTGATTGATTGGGAAGGAGAAATCGATGATAACTGGGTCAAGGAAATTAACTGTCTGGAATGGGAGAGCTTTGCTTACCATCCCAGCCCGCTAATTGTTCTTGTTTTCGAGAGATACAATCGGTAACTTTCTTTTATTCTCTAGTTAAGAATGCATTTTGAAAGATGATTGTAAGATATCTGTGTAACACAGATGACAACATTGTGTTAACAAATCAGTGTTTCTTTGGTGAGAAATGTTTTATGTAAGGAAATCCATCAAAAATACATCATTAACAGTGAGTAAATGGCATAAGATGTAAGTTATCATGATTTAATTTTCGTGCTGATTCATGCATGTATAATTTACAGTGCAATGTTGCAAAATTGTACTTTAGGTTGTTGCCTATGAAATGGGTTTCTGATCAACTTGGAATTTAGCATTCTAGTTCATCTATGATTGGTGAAACTTAGAAACTGATTGTCTTGAAGGTTGCATTCTTATGCATTATCTAGTTGGGCTGTACATTGTTTGTGAATTGATTTGCATTGAATTTGCCCTTCCAGGGCATGCATTTAATTTCTCCACCTCAAGATGATCTTTATTTTCCCTTTTCATTCTTGGAACAAAAAGAGAGAAGAAAGTTTTTAAATTTGCTTCAGAAATTATCCTTGAGAATTTCCAATTTTCCATTCCTTTCACTAATTGTTTTTGGCATATACAATTGCATCATTTAATTGGGATTTCATTAACAGGGCAACTGATAATTGGAAGACTTTGAAAGAGCTAGAGAAGGCAATCAAGGTATATTGGAGTGCCAAAGATCGATTGCCTCCTCGGGTATTGTGTATTCTCATTTGTCGAGTCTTTCAGTTTCTTCAAAAGTTTCATTACAGATATTCCTTTGTAAACTTGAAAAAATGAGCAGGCCTTGGATTTCGTCAGATTCGTTTCTTTTCTGTATACATTGGTTGTAACGGCCTTGATATTCTTGGAAACAGGCAGTTAAGATTGACATCAACATTGAGAGAGATTTGGCATATGCTCTTAAAGTCAAAGAATGCCCACAAATTTTATTTTTAATGGGGAGCAGGATCATGTACAGGGAGAAAGGTAAGAGAGTTTGCCCACTTTAGAGTGAAATCTGAAGCATTTTTTTGTTTATTTGCCCCCAGTACATGGATTCTTTCTTGGCATATTGCAATTGACAAAGGTCTTCTGCAGAGTTCCGCACAGCTGATGAGTTGGTCCAAATGATTGCACATGTCTACTACAAAGCAAAGAGGCCTTCATGGGCCAATAATGCAGCTGTATCTCCTCCTTATTAGTCATAAATTGTTACTCAATTTAGACTCCTTAATGACTTAAAATTTAAATCATGCTAGTTTTAAGTCCACTTCTTAATATTATCTTTCTGATCTATCCTTGAGTGTAGTTTGCTTAAAATGCATCTGAGAAGGAGGGGCACGATCATTTGCAAAGTTGAAGCTGTTAGATGCAAGACTTGCCACTTGTATAGTACAGGCATCTCTTGTCTTGTTTAAGCTTTAGAATCCAAAGAGTTCTGAAGGATGCAAGAGAGTTGATTGAATCCAATAGGCTCTTCTCCTCACTCTTGTTGGACTCCACCTGGTTTGGTAACTGCAAGACAAAGACCAAAGGTTAAAAGCGAAGATATATGAAAAAAAAAAAAAAAAACTTTTAGGACCAAAATTCACTGTATTTTATTGCAAAATCAGTTTGTTATTATATGTGATTCTTGGTCTTTGAGTTGATGCTTATATGATCCATTATACATGTAAACATCTCCAGTTTTGGTAGATAAATGTAGTGTCAACCTTCCAACATGATTTTTCTGTATCATGTCAGTAATTTTCACCTTTGTTATTTATCGTTTCATTGATTTGCAATATTTAAGATTGATTGAACATTTACTCTTATTGATACATCATACATCTTTCTTTCAACTCTTTCTGAATCTGATATTGTACTTTTTTTTTTTTGGCGGTACCCATGTAAAAGTACTCATTTTTCAAATATGGAACTCAGATATTGCTTTTTAACATCTTCTTGATGAGTGTTTAGGCATCCCCGGCAACCCTTCACCCCTTCTCGCTTAGTGTTGTCATTCAATGGGACATCATCCATTATGAATGACACTAATCAGTGTCGTGTTACGGAGAATTACAGAGGGCAGGTTCTTCCATGTATGGCAAGACAACTCATGGTTCACTATGCTCATTAATGTGTGATCTGTAGTGGGTAATTTGTGATTAGTATCTGATACTGTCATGATAGGTATTTAAGTCTGAACCAAATTTATAAAATTGTGTATATCCTTGTTACCAAAGTAACCTGACCACCAACACAAAAAAAGCCCTCGTGACTGCTATAAATAGGCCTGCAAACGATGCAAATCTCCAAAGAACTTGTTAAGTGCAAGCATCCAAGTTCGATAGTTGTGAAAGCTATGGCAAATCTATACACCTCCTCCTTCATTGTCCTCCTCCTATTGGCAGCAGGTCTATGTTCCTTCTCTAATCTCTCTCAATATTACTACTCATCATTGATAGCCTTATTATGTATGCTTCTTCTTCTTCTACTCATTTTTTTTAAATAAATAGGAAAAATAACTAATTAATGTAAGCCTCTCTACTCTAGAAAGAAAAGCTTTCTTCCACCCCCCGGCCTATTTTCAAATTTCTCCACCCTTGGCTCCCAAAAACTTGAAGCTCTAGATTGTCCACCCAAAGGAAGACTTATATATTTAATTGGCTAAATTGACAATCCGAAGTTATTGGCCAAGGAACTAACGTTTTCAAAGAGTCCCACAATAAAGCTTTTGATCATATTCACTTTAAGACAAATATGTCCGATTATGACTTGTGTAAAGATATGTTTGGTTATATGTATTTTGTGTTTTTGTTTGAAACTAAATGATAGTTGAAAAAATTAAAAATAATTTTTATTTTAAATATTATCAAATTATTGAAATATAATATTTAATGAATAAGATTTTTTTATCAAAATTATAAAAATTATTTGAAATAAAAAAGAAATTATGTAAAATTAAAAAAGTTGAGAGAGGGGAGAAAATATAAAAAGTTGTTTTCATTTTCATAGAGAATGGTGCATTATAAGTATTGTATCTTGGTTATGCATTTTTTTGGTGTGTCTTTGAGTGAAAACATGTGAACAACAATTGTTTCACATTCAAACTTCTGTTAAGAAGCTTTTAGGCCACCACTTGCCTGTACAAACCCATTGCTGGTTGGTGTTCAATGATGGACTTTTTGTAAGTAATGCTGATTTGTTTTCCTTTATTGTTGTGACAGCTGAAGGTGGAGTATGCCAAGGAAGTCAAACGTGTGTAGAGTCGTGGGATTGCCAAGGGCTTCAAGTTTGTAGGCAGCAATGTATCGAGCAGCATCCAAATGGTCATGGATTCTGCACTCAAAACGTTTGCATATGCGGTTATTCTTGTCCTCCATGAGCATATGCTTATGCTTGTATTTAATAATTTTTGTTATAGGATCAACTTTAAAATTAATAATATGATCCTATAATATATTTTTCAACATTCAATAAACAAATATTTTATATGGTTCAATAAGGTTATCTTTTCCCATTTCCTCCACTGCTTTTGCTCATTCAACATTTTGTTTTCATAAGTAATACCAATACTTACATACGAAACACTATGTCGCGAATTGATATTAACAAGCAACATCCCTTTTATGGAGGAATTTTCTCATATTGATAAAGACCATAAATTAATCTTTTCTCCTAAAGAATATATCTCTATATCACCAATTGTAAATAGGATTTTTAGACACTTTATTAAAAGATCATAATACCCTTGATATCAAGGATGATGTTTCATGAGAAGTACGTAAAATCAAGCTTAAGTCACGAAGGCATCTATTGAACCGACATATACTTACCTGGGTCAATTAGGTAGTAATTGTCCAGTCCTAGAGTCTTAGAATATATGAAGAATAAATGGTTCATTATCAATACGCCATGTGACAGCCTCTCATCACCTCGAAATTAGGGTTTTATTATATAAGATAATACTCTAATAATCATTCTCATTTATTAAGATCTCGTCACCTCATTACAATGGATGGTCAAGATCTAGGTCAAGTTTGGAATCCCCTATATAAGAAAAGATACATAATGAATTAAGGAAACTTTTTTTATAATTCTTCTCTCCCCAGCACCCACCAAGACTTTTTAGGGTGTTGCGCTCTATCCTCATTCTCTCTCTCTCACATTTCTTGTAGCTGCCATGAAGGCTGCTTAAGCTTCTTGGGGAAGGAGTTCATCCAACGTATATATTTTCATCGGTCAGAACATGTCCCATTACCATTGATTTACTTCAGAAGCTGGTTTCCTCTGTGGCTGCACATCCACATCGGCTCGCCAATCGAGAGTCTACTGTTCAACTCCATCTTCAATCACTCACTAACTCCCAATAACTTAGAGCAGGGCTATTTCCATCTTCACTATTTACATATGGACAAGTGTAACAAATTTTATGTTGATCCATTTTTTGGCATCAACACCAATTATGTGGTAACTAATTTTATTAAAGTTGCGCTTTTGATAGCCCAGGGCTGCACAGAATGATATAAAATGTTTACACCATTTTTGGTTTGTTTGAGTGTGTTGAATAACATAATGGGCTGATAAAACAACATCAATTAGTGGAAAATTATAGCATGCATCTCTCCATTGGGCTCGCAGCGCATCAGAGGAGAGAGAACTTGAGATTTGTCTCAGCTTTCTTGAATTGAAGTAGATATTTTATTTAAAATTGTAATGAATAAATCAAAAAATAATTATGACAATTTATTAAAAAAATAATACTTAGGAATAGTAATAAACACACATTTTAATTATTATAAAAAATATTTTAGTAAAATAATTAATTTTGACAAATATAACTAAATTTAATTATTTAATCAGATATTTCAAAATAATAAGAGAAATTATATAGTAACATATTTGTTCTTAATTTTAATATTTATGTTATATAGTAAGTAAAAATAACCAAATATATTTGAATAAATAAATAATTTTTATTAAATAATTAAATATTCAAAAATTAATTAAACGTGTTAATTTAATAATTTATTTACTTGTTTAAATCAGCCAACCTTAAGATTTGAATTTATTAGCTATATTTATCTAATCTTATTATATCTCTATCTCATGCAATAACATAAAATCCCAAGAAATTTATAAAATAAAGTTTTTAATAGGCGTCGTTTCAGTATTTGTCTTCTAATAATCTATGAGTCATTTTTAAAAGAAGGAAAAAAAAAAAAAAGTAAAAGAGGGCGTATTCGCGTAAAAAGAAGAAATGAAGGGGCAGAAAATGAAATGCAATAAAATTGTGTAGGTTGTACGTGTACTTTTCGTCTCTGACTTGAATTTGATCGCCTTCGTACCCGGCAAATCAACTCCATTTTCTCTCCGTTTAGGGTTTCGCGTAGATCTTACGATTCGAATCTTCTCTCTGAGCGATGGTGAGAGGATTGTTCAACAAGCTTGTTTCTGGCTCTCTCAACGTCGCCGGAAAATGGCAGCAGCAGCAGCTCCGCCGCCTCAACATCCACGAATATCAGGTTCCCTCCTTTCCTTACTATTTCTATGTTTACGTTTATCAATTCGTATTTTTTTGTTTTGAAAAATTGTAACCTAAATGACGTTGAGTGCGCTGCCTTGCCTAACCGTAATGCCCCAAACTAAACTGATAGATTTTTTTTTTTTTAAATAAATAGATCTTTGTGATTGGTGAATTATGCTTCATGAGTGTATCTCTTTTGGAAATGCTGGATGTGATTTGTCTGAATGTTAAGAGTGATGGAGTGATGGATTTTATTGCTTTGCAATCAGGGAGCTGAGTTGATGAGCAAATATGGAATCAACGTGCCCAAAGGTGTGGCTGTGTCTTCTGTTGATGAAGTCAGGAAGGCTATTAAGGATGTTTTTCCTAACGAAAGCGAGGTAGTTGTTCAAAATTTACTCTTGAGATGCTGAATATAAGGGCATGTGAAATTTAGAAATTTTTATAGTTGGAAAAAGTCGGATGTGATGCTTAACTGAGTGAAGGGATGTGATGTTGGTGCAGTTGGTGGTTAAGAGCCAAATTTTGGCTGGTGGACGAGGCTTGGGAACATTTAAATCGGGCCTTCAGGGTGGTGTTCACATTGTTAAGGCTGACCAGGTTGAAGATATAGCTGGTAATGATTATTTCCCCTCTTTTATTTCAATTAGGATGTGATTTTTATTTATTTATCCATTTTTTTAATCTGTATCTCTGATGGTTCTAAAAGTGGTTGACAATGTCATTGAAATGCTTTCTTTTTGTTTATGCTATTATTTGTTTGAATGGTTTCTTTAAGCATATAGTCGGTTTTGTGAGATTCTAGGATCTAATTCTGTGATTCACTCTCTTTCCCTAAGGCATGTGGTATCCTCTTGGTACTGTTTTAATTGGTATGTGCATATTATATACCGGTTGGGGAAAGAAATGATTGTGTGGGGGACTGGGAAATGCCCTCACATAAGTTCAAGAAGATTCAATTTAACTTCTACTGTTTGCTACAGGCTTTTTCTTCCCCCTTCCTTTGTATGAATTTTTTTTTTTTTTTTTTTTTGGGAGATTTCAGCATCTTGGACTTTATGGTTTAAAGTACTTAGGTTTTAAAGGCTGTTTTTGGTTAGTTTCTTGAGGCTTCTGTTGACTTCTAGCTATATTGTTTTAGAAACTTGCAAATTTTTCTGAATGTAGTATATGCTGACATCTGTCTCTTATGCTGTATCTTATGCTTATATTACTTATAGGGAAGATGCTTGGGCAGATACTCGTTACCAAACAAACTGGTCCGCAGGGCAAAATTGTCAGCAAGGTTGGGCATTATTTTCTTCTTTGTCGAAACTTGCTTTGTATTACACAATTTCACTCATAGTCATTAAGATCAAATTTATGCATGCTTAATTCTAGTGCTAGAGATAGTTCATGCCCTTTTTTTGTAAATTTTTTAATTGTATCTTTATCAAGTTTGGAGATATGTTAATTTGGTTCAAGGTGAAAGAATTGTTATTATTTACTTGACTTATAGAAGTTTCCATTTTTGGATTGATATGGGACTATCTGGAATTTAACTATTTGAATCTCATTTAATATATATTTTTTACTTATACAGGTTTATCTGTGTGAAAAGTTGTCACTTGTCAATGAGATGTACTTTGCCATCACTCTGGATCGTAAAACTGCTGGCCCAGTATGTAACTACACTGAGTTTGTTACCTTTATATTCTCTTTGAACAGACAAATTAATTAGCTTTGTCAATGTTTTGACTTTTGTGGCATTTCATCTGTATGTTCTTACTAGAAATTCTTGTTTAAAATTTTTCAGATAATAATTGGCTGTAGGAAGGGAGGAACCAGCATTGAAGACCTTGCTGAGAAATACCCTGACATGATTGTTAAGGTCATTATTCTTTTTTTTCCTTTGATTATTTAGCATGACTGTCAAAAGTTAGTCTCTTTCCTTGCTAGTTTCTGTGTTGCTATCTAGCTAACAGGTTGCTTATATGTGTAGGTACCTATTGATGTTTTCAAGGGAATCACTGATGAAGATGCTGCTAAGGTTGTGGATGGTTTGGCACTCAAGGTGGCTGATAGAAATGATGCTATCAAACAAGTGAAGAAACTATATGATCTCTTTTGCAAATGTGACTGTACATTATTAGAAGTGAGCAGGAATTTTATATATCTCAATTGTTATTGTTATGTATATATTCTCACTGGCTGGGTCACAAGTAGTACTGGGTAGTTGTATTATTTCGTCATTTTTTTTCTTTTCCAATTGATATCTTAGTGTGTATCTTTATTCCCTTGGACAGATCAATCCCCTTGCAGAGACTTCTGGTAACCAGTTGGTAGCTGCTGATGCTAAGTTGAACTTTGATGATAATGCTGCATTCCGACAGAAGGAGATATTTGCTCTTCGTGATCCATCACAGGAGGACCCAAGAGAGGTTTAGATAATTTGACTTCTTATTAACTATTAAGTGAAAAAACTATTTTTACTTGTGATATAACATGCAACCACAAATTTGGTCATATGAAAATGGTTTTTTTTTGTCGTTTGCAAAGATTCTAGAGTAGCACACGCTGAACTTCTACTTAATTGTAAAGAGGTTAGATGTTTTTATTTTTGCTTTTATCAGGTGGCTGCTAGCAAAGCAGATTTAAATTACATTGGCTTAGATGGTGAAATTGGTTGCATGGTAAATGGTGCTGGATTAGCTATGGCTACGATGGATATAATCAAATTACATGGTGGAACTCCTGCCAATTTTCTGGACGTAGGTGGGAATGCTTCTGAAGGGCAGGTAACGATTCAATGCTCGTGTGTGTATGTTTGTGTTTGTGTGTTTTTTTTCTTTGGTTTATTTATTTATTTATTTTTTTTCCCTTCTTGTTCCTGTACATGCTTAATATGAGACTTAGATGCTATATGCTGGCCACTGTTGTAAACTAGTTTGTTATCTGATTGATAATTTATGTGAACAGGTGGTTGAGGCATTTAAAATATTGACTTCTGATGATAAAGTCAAAGCAATTTTGGTGAACATTTTTGGAGGAATAATGAAATGTGATGTAATAGCAAGTGGAATTGTCAACGCTGCCAAACTGGTGAGCAGTGCATTAAGTTTAATTTGGATGTCATTCAAATCCATTGATACCTTTTTAAATGGGTAAAAACAATCATACTTTTGAAATTGCTTCCCTTTTAAGCATCTGAAGTTGTTTTTGGCTCATCAACTTGTATTTTGTATTAATTGTAACATTTTCATCTTTTTACTTTTTATTTTTTCCTCTCTATATGAAATATCATTTTGAAATAAGCGCCAAGGGAATTTGAGCAAGTTTTGGAAATTAGGGGTGGAGGGTTCAGAATTCGACCTATTTTTTCCAATAAAATGATGAAAAACCCTTGGGGAAAATTTGTTCATATTTAGCAAAAAATGATATTTCTGTTGCTTCCAGGGGCTATTATAAAATCATTAAGTTTTATGTGGTCTTGTTTTCAAGGTTGACCTAAAAGTACCGGTGGTTGTTCGTCTCGAAGGCACCAATGTTGAGCAGGGAAAGAGAATACTTAAGGTAAATGTAGAATTTGAGATGGAAGCTGTTTTATTAACCTGAAATTTGATCTTGATATAAAAATTAATGAAATATGACTTGATATTTTCAATTGCTATTCATAAACTATGATACTAATGGTTATGCAGGAAAGTGGTATGACACTAATAACAGCTGAAGATCTGGATGATGCCGCCGAGAAAGCAGTTAAAGCATCAGCCAGTTGAATCGAGTAAAATAAAGATACGAGACAGTTGTTCCTATTCTTGATAAGTTTTTTACAATTCCTATATATTTTGAAGAAACAAGGCAGTTGGAGTCTTCGCCAATGATAAAGGCAGGAATGAGGGAACATTCTTCTACTGTCGTTGAAAATTTACTTTTTGTGATTAAAAGAATGCGTTGTTCTTTTGATAATTTATTCTATGATGCCTAAACCACATTTTTTTTTATTATTTTGCCCTTGTCTTCTTTTTTTCGTTAGGTTAATTATCAAAATGACTAAAGTTGAGAGTCTTTTTCGCTGTCACAAAAAATATTAGCTAATATAATTAATAAAAAAATAACGGATAAATAAAATATGACATAAGAGAAGTTATGTTGCAAGGAAAAGGGATTAGGAAACATGGCTGAGGTTGTTTTTCTTATAGCAAGCATAATAACAATAATGCCTGTAAGACGATGCTAATTTGCCGAGAATTTTTTTTCTTTCTGCAATGATTCTGCAATCTTCTTGGAAATGCAATAGGCTGTTGATTCGATAGTGATCATGGGGTTGACGCCAATTGCACTTGGCAGAACGCTACCATCACACGCAAACAAACCTTCTGCCTCCCAACTTTCACCGTTCACATCAACACCACCTTCTTCCTCAGTAGCACTCATCCTGCAACTTCCCATCTGATGTGCAGAAAAATATAAGCACCAGTGCTCATTCGTGGACGCCATCCCTTCAGCCACGTCAACAGTGTCCAAAACCTCCTCCAAGTCTTCCTCCATCATCCCTTTACATTTGATTATCTGGCCATCACTCCGGTAGGTGCCCACTTCTACTGCTCCTGCCGCTATTAATATTTTTAAAGCCTGCCTCAACCCAACTTTAAGATTTTCCTTGTCAATCTGCTTTAATCGATACTTAACTTCACCCTCTTTCTTAACTTCTCCTGAACCTTGATCTCTGACCAATGTTAAAAGGTGAGCGATTCTTCCATTTTTAATCATCCTTTCCTTCATATCACGCCCTGAAATCCATGGAAACAGTGCTGCAAAAGAAGCTGGTCCAAGTGCAGGAGTTTCTATAATTGCCTTAACCTTGGATTCTTCTGAATCCAACTTATGGATTGAAGTGATGATTCCTCCTTCGAGCCTTGTGCCTTTAAATTCGGTCATGTGCTCTGGAAAGTATCCCCAAGCTAAAAGAACAGGATGCAGATGAAGGCTCCTGCCAATATTTGGATTCTCCAAACCACTAGAGATCATTAGAGGGGGTGTCAAGAGTGACCCACAAGCTGAAACTGTTACTTTAGCCTTGATTTGCAGCTGCTTTTTTACATTCTTATTCAGACCTGCTGCAATCACTCCCAAGCACTTTTTTCTTCTCCTTGCATTGCTGTTGTTGTCCACCAATATGAATTTCTCAGCTTTACATCCTGTTATTATCACAGCACCATTGTCCACAGCATCAACAAGCCAAGTAGTATCAGTTCCTTTCTTGTCTCCTCTTCGACAACCATAATTGCAGGAACCACAATAATGATCTTCTGAGGAATTTCTTGCAACTGACTCCACTTTTAAACCAAGATTCTCACACCCTTTCCGAAGGACTTGATTTTGAAATCCTTCCTCAGTGCAGTTTTCTGTAACACCAATCCTCTTACAGACAACATCCATGGCAGATTGATAGTCAGAGCTCGCATAAAGAGGAACCTTATGATCCACAGACCACTCCCTGAGGACAGAATCTGGTGTCTTGATGCACGCAGACCAGTTAACAGCAGAGCCTCCACCAACTGTTGACCCTGCCAAAATCATAAACTTCCCGTCTACACTGGATTGAAATCCACCAAACTCGTATAGCTCAAACATGGAGGGGCCTTCCAGAGAGGAATACTCTTCAGCCACGAAGTAGTTCCCTTTCTCAAGAACAATTACCTTCTGACCAGAGCTTGCAAGAACTGCGGCTGCAACCCCTCCACCACACCCAGAACCAACAATTACTACATCACATTTGATCTCATAGACGTTGTTTTCTCGATCTTCAGTAACTTCAAGGCCTTTTTGGATGAGACATTGCAGAAGCGTTAAGTCATCCTCCTGCCTGGTTTCTATGATCCCCTTGTGAAGAGGTCTCTCCTCTCTGGGTTTCTTCAATGTTCCCCTGCTGTCTACATGGTATCCAATTGCTTCCCATGCTGGGTTTTCTGAGTTTTCGTCAGTCTGCAAAATGGAGAAATAACCAAGTTTGGGATTGCTAATGCGAAATAGAAATGATTAGAGTATAGAAGAATTCTAAATGATACAAAATTGAGGATGATATTTATTATCATAGCCAAATTGTTCAAATAAGAAGATAGTGAAAAAAATCTACATCATTCTCAGCACAAAACGTGGTCATCAGTCTCAAAATCAAGATTGTCATCGAGTTTTCATACCAAAATAGAAGTTTTGTATTTTGATGTCCATATATTTCTAAGTTTCGTGGTCAAGGTAAAAAGTTAATCTAACCAAAATAAGAGAAAAAGATTATCAGGAAAGCTCCTCAAAAGTTATATTCCAGCTTCCATCTTGTTTTCATAATTACATCTCCTTGGTAATAGGATTCAAGTTAATGCACCGATTATTTTTTTAATTGGAGAAAATGAAAAAAGAAAAGTGGGAAATGTAAAAAAAATAAAAAATAAAAATCCTCGTTTCCCACTTTCATGTTCGACACTGGTAACAGATCCAATCACAGCAGATGTAGAAAGTCAACTTGATAATAAATTTGAAAAGAATGAGCATTTTTAAAATTTTCATCTTCTCATCTACACTAAGTTACTCCGGCAATAGGGTAAACTAATGTATGTGCATAGATAAGAAGGTAGGGATCAAAAACGAGTTGTTGATTAGCATTAATTGTTACCCTGGAGAAGAAATTGTACAAGCAGAAGAGTTTGATCATCACAAAGGCTAATCTCAGAGGTATCCAAATTCTTTCCCTGCACCATTTCTTGAGAACTTCTTCTCTCTTTTCCAGAGAAATTTCAGAGAACTTGTGAATGAAAGGCCATCTCCAATCCAAACAAACAAACCCACAAAGCAACAATGTTCCCAATCTGAATGAAAGAAGCTTCAGAATTAGGCACAACAGGAAAACAGCTTTTGGTGGAGCCCTCTTCACCAATAGCTCCGCCACCTGTTTCCGATTTAAACAAGTGAGAAAAAATATATAAAAAGAGTAAGATAGTGTTATAGAAGTTACAAAATAATAATAATAATAACATCATCCCAAAAGTTGTGGTTAAAATGATTGAACACGCCACCAACTTGCAGAGCAAAACACACCAACTATGTCAAAGACTAAGCATGTGAAATGAATCTACATATACCTCATCAGGGAGTGGAGGCTGAGACCCAGAAGCTTTGTAGAAGGAAAGAATAGCTTGGTTATCTGAGTTTTGGCTGTTGAGAGGAGGGATAAGAGTTTCACATATAGCAGCCAAAGATTGGATCTGTGCTGAAGAAAAACCATGACTTTGACTTGTAGACACTCTCCTTTCTCCTTTCAGCAAAGGATGAGTCTGAGTCTGAATCTGTCTACCACGTCGCTCCATGTCCATGCTCGTGAATTGATTGATGCTCTTGCTCTCTCTCTCTCTCTCTCTCTCAGCCTTGACGTTCTATTCTGCAAAGCTGAAGTCCTGAAGTTGTGGTTTGATAAGAGTTGAGGGCTGTTGTTGTCTTCTTCTGTTTATGTTTTGTGTGCTTGCCTTGCTTATGTCTTCTTCCTCCTTTTCCACACACACAAACCAAAGTACGTACTCTGGCACCTTCGTGGAAAAGACTTTCTATAGATTTATAAAATGTAAACAATAATAAATAAATTAACATCTCCCTTCAATGTTTGATTGGTCTTCTTCATCTAAACCATTTATTGGTCTCGGTAAATTATCATATCAACATCAGTGATCAGAAATTATATGTTAGTACAATGTAACATGAAATAAATAATTATATATGATATATCAATATTATCATTATGTGTTTTGAAATATATAATTACGAGGTTTCATTTCAAGAAGCGTGGATTTGGGGTTTTGATGACATGAGTGAGGAGACTAGAAGCCTAACTATCTTGTCTTTTAATCCTGCGATCATCCCTTAAATCTCCGAAATTCAATCCTCTCTTTTAGTATGGGATTTTGACTGAAAAGATAAATATATTAAACGAGCAAACATTTGTCTATATACAAAAATTTATAAACATGATATTACTTATTATTTAATTAAATAAAAATATATAAATTGATTAGAAATAATTTTAATGTTTACTTTAAGTAATTTTTGAGATATGCTAATGATAAGATTTTATATTGTTTAAATTTGTATTATATACGAATTTAAGATATATATCAAAACTATCTATTAATTAATTATATAATTTAGTATTATTACTTTGAAATCATACCCATTCTTAAACTCTTATTATTAATTAATTAGTGCCACCCAAATTCAACATCCGTGTGCTAGATTTAAAATTAATCAAGGATTTTAAATAGAACTCTGATTAACAGTAAACGAATGAGAAAAATCCAACAATCTCAAACCACATAGAAGGACAAAAGATATCTTGCACACTTGTATGCAATTTTGATTTTAAAATTCTGGAAAAAGATGGAAAGGGATACGAAAGGTTTATAGGGGAACTCAATTTGATAAACGTAATTGTCATACAAGGACTTTCTCCATGCCATTTCTCACCTCATTAATTTGATTTGACGCAGCATAGATAGATATTTGTATGAATGATATTCTGATTAAGATTTCTGATGAACATTTAATTAAATATATTTTATTAAATAAAAATTTTGTTGTTAAATATATCATCTATAGAATGTAATTAAGAATTATGTGCGACCTCGTAATCAAGAAGTGAGCAAGACTTTTTTTTTTTTTTAAAATTTTTACCTCTCGAATTTAAGTCACCAACTTCTTTTAATATTATACATATTTCCAAATACTTTGTTTAAAAGTAAATTTAAATTGGATATTTTTTCTTGCATTTGGCTAAGCTAAGGACTTGCATTTATTCTGAATTCAAGATGGAGTTTTTCATTCTCTCTTTGACCAAGAAAATGAAACTTATGAAATTAAATAATTTTTATATAATAAAATATAATTTATTACCACCACCCGTTTGTAACTTATTGGGTATTTTCTTTTGTGTTTTTCTCTTAAATTTATATTTTAAACTGTTATAATTATTACATATGAGCCACTTAATCTAACCCAAATTCTTTTGTTTGACAAGACAAATATTTATGAATAGCCTTTAATTTTATGACCTATGAGTTTTTTAAAACAGGTGTAAATTAATTTAAAATTTATATATTTAATAATATTTACACTACTTTAAAGATAATTTATAATTTTTTAAAAAATTATACATTCTTTAAAAGAAAATATATAAATTTTTAAGATTTTATGTCTTTAAGACACGTATTAAGACTATCCCATATTATATAATTAGTTTAGATATAACTGTAATGTTTCTCAAAAAATTCAAAATAAAACCCAAAAAATTAGGAATGGAAGACCAAAAAATTCGAGATTGGAGAGGCCGCGCACCAAACTCCCGATGCATGGTAGCACTTCCCATCATGTTTAGCTGGCATTGCTTGTCTCTTATAATTCTTCTGTTCACACAAAAAAAAAAAAAAAGTGGAGTGGAACATACGTGATAAAGTCTGGACATATTTAGAAAGTACTGTAATTGGCAAAACATGAACAACGAAAGCAGCTTTGAAGGATCTGACCTTAAAAGAGAAAGGTTCTTCAACTTGAAGACTAAAGTGCTGTAAAACATTTTGATTGGTCAGGATTTCTTGTAATCTTAAAAATCCAAGTTTAAATGCACTTCAATGACCAAAAAAAAAAGGTAAAATTTTCTGCAAAATTTTTTTAATAAGTAAAAATATATAATAGGTGAAAAATTATGTAATCACATTATAAATTATAAAAAATCCACTTGTCAATTTTAATTATTTAAAGTAATATAATAGTTATCCCCTAAATTTTATTTTTTAGGGAGAAAGGATGGCGCAAGCAACCTTTTTGATTTGATTGTGGCCTTTCCTTTAAATTCAAAAAAGTCAATCCACTCTGTTAGTATTTGATTGGGATTTTGACTGAAAAGATGTGGACCTTGTGCTTATGATAAGATGAGATAGAGTAAGAACATTATTATTTATTATAATCATTTTTATAAAATTTCTTTAAAATATGGCTTTTTGCTATGTTCAAATTAATTAATTAGGAAGGATTAACCATTTTAAGAACCTTAATTAACTTGAAAAATCATCACTAAGAAAATTAATATGTACAGAAATATTTTGTTCTAACGATCTCAATCAACAGAGATGGATAAGGGATGGCCTTTCTATTGTAATTTGATTATAATCTTAATCTCATCATGAAAGCAGTTTTTTTTTTTTTAATTTAAGTTGGGTTAAACAAAAATTAACAATATTGCAAATAGTTATTGATAATTATATAATTCCCTAAAAACACTTTTTACATCTTTTTTTAATAACTCATTATTTAGAAACTTTAATAATTAAAATTTATTTAACTATACAAATAAGTGCAACAATAAATCTATATAACAATGAAATTAAAGAGCCAGACCCAGACACAATTGAAGTAAAGATGATCCGATCACAATTGGTATTTGGAATTTGAAAATAGAGTTGATGTCCTGTAACAGTTAATAGTTAAAGTTAGGTAGCAAGGAAACAAGAGTGAAAATTTTTGTGTTTCAGTTTGCAGAAACCATGCAACTCAAGATTTCCAGGAACTGTCCTCATTTCGTAGGTACTTTTGTCATTTGAGCCACTGCCAAATGAAAAAACAATTACAACCTCTAAAGAATAAAAAAAAAAAAAAACAAAAACAAACAGATAAATTTAACTGCAGCTTCTGGTTTCGAACTAACTCTATCTGTGTATTGATTGCACTCAAGTATTGAAAGACTTCCAGAGGTTTTGCTTAAAGACGGAAGATAGCCAAGCTGCTGAAAGTGTTCAGAAATGATTTTGGATTCCTTTTATTAAAAAAATGTGGCTTTTTTTTTTCTTCGTTGAACATACCAATCTCCTTTTTCAGCCCCCATGTTATCATTTACATACAAAGTCCTCAGAAAATTAGCTAAGTCCTGAAGATCAGTTTTACAATCTGCACCAAGGTTGCAGTTCAGATTAATTGTTGAACATTATTCACCTACTAATTTGAATCTCTATATTTAACAACCCAAACCACAAGGGTTGTTTTCAGTTTCAAAAATCAACAGAAGAGTACTTCAAAATTTACAAACAAAGCGAGTATTGTTTTCTCTATACTATGTCAGTAAGCTCAATATATATAACAGTCAAGACATTAGGACATATTCAAACCATATATATCACTAAGTAATTATAATGTTAGAAATAAGTTCATACTAGATGCTAAACTGCTAAACAAGACAAAATTTGATTCCTTGAAATGATTTAACAATGCAACTATTAAAAAGTCCGATGTTTAAATAATGGGATTAGCTACAATACATCTCTTGTATTGATACATCCCTTTTTTTTGGGAGAAAAATAAATATATATATTAATTGAAGTACTATATGATAAATAAAAAGATAAATGTTTAACCTGTGATAGCAGGTTATACATTTATATGCTTTTATTTTATAAAATAATTGTAATTTTTTTTATTTTTTAATTACTTTAATCAAAGTTGATTAAATAATTAAATACTAAACATATAAACTTGCTCAACATGTAATTGAATTATAAAAAAGAAAAGACAACTTCTTAAAAAAATTTATATTAACTATTAGTTTTAAAAAAATATAATTTTTTTATAATTTACTTTAATTTAATAAATTAGTTTTAATTCTATCACAAAATACAGAGAATTTATTGATTTAGCAACATTGTTATATCATATTATAGTTTTATGCTTTCTATTATATTTTATTTTGACTTGTCATGAGTTTCATGTTTAATTTTACAAGTTAATGATTATGTTTTACTAGTTCATCGTTCTGTGTTACAAGTCCTGATATAATTGCAATTTGAAGGTATGACTTTACTAGTTTCAGGTATCATATTGCAACTTTTATGTGACGTATTTTAATATTGGTTAACCTTGTTACGAGTTTCATGTTTTATTTTATAAGTTAACGTGAGATTTTACAAGTTCATCATTATTTGTTACAAGTTCATGTATAACTGCAAGTTGAAGGTTTAATTTTACTAGTTTTAGGTGTCATGTTACAACTTTTATGTTGATTGTTACCATCTTTGATATAATTGTTGCGACTTTCATGTTTGATTTTGCAAGTTAACTTTGGGTTTTACAAGTACATCGTTTTGTATTACAAGTCTACATATGATTGCAAGTTGGAGGTTTGATTTTACTAATTTTATGTGTCACGTTACAATTTTTATGTTCCTTGTTTCAATCTTGGTTAACTTTGTTACGACTTTCATGTTCTATGTTACAACTTAACGTTAGGTTTTACAAGTTCATCATTTTGTGTTACAAGTCCACGTATTATTACAAGTGGAAGGTTTTTTATTTACTAGTTTTAGGTGTGATGTTGCAACTTTTATGTTCATTGTTATCATCTTCGATATCATTGTTGCGACTTTCATGTTTGATTTTACAAGTTAACCTTGGGTTTTACAAGTACATCGTTTCGTATTACAAGTCCACATACGATTGCAAGTAGAAGGTCTGGTTTTACTAATTTTATGTGTCACGTTGCAATTTTATGTTTCCTGTTTCAATCTTGGTTAACTTTGTTACGACTTTCATGTTCTATGTTACAACTTAACGTTAGGTTTTACAAGTTCGTCGTCCTGTGTTAGAAGTCCACGTATGATTACAAGTGGAAGTTTTGATTTTGCTAGTTTTAGGTGTGATGTTGCAACTTTTATGTTTGTTGTTATCATCTTCGATATCATTGCTACGACTTTCGTGTTTGATTTTATAAGTTAACTTTGGATTTTACAAGTACATCGTTTCGTATTACAGGTCCACATATGATTGCAAGTTGAAGGTTTGATTTTACTATTTTTATGTTTTGTGTTTCGATCTTGGTTAATGTTGTTACGACTTTCATGTTTTATGTCACAACTTAACGTTAGTTTTATAAGTTCATCATTGTATGTTACAAGTGCACGTATGATTACAAGTTGAAGGTTTAATTTTACTAGTTTTACGTATCACTTTGCGATTTTTATTTCATCGTTTCATTCTTGGTTAACTTTGTTATGACTTTCACGTATGATTTTACAAGTTAACTTTAGAGTTTACAAGTTCATCATTTCGTATTACACAAACATATGATTGAAAGTTCAATGTTTGATTTTACTAATTTTATGTGTCACGTTGCAATTTCTATGTTCCTTGTTTCAATCTTGATTAACTTTGTTACGACTTTCATGTTATATGTTATAACTTAACGTTAGGTTTTCAAGTTAATCGTTCTGTGTTACAAGTCAAGTCCACATGTGATTACAAGTTGAAAGCTTGATTTTACTAGTTTCAGGTGTCACTTTGTAATTTTTATTTTCCTTATTTCAATCTTAGTTAATTTTGTTACGACTTTGATGTTCTAAGTTAAAATTATATTCTTCAAGTTTATCCTTGTTAACAGGTTCATCGTTTCTTGTTAATGTCTTATTCGATTGCAAGTTTAAAAATTTGATTTCACTAAATTTAGGTGTCCTATTAGCACCATTTTTAATTATTTTTTTTTTGCAAATTATTATTATAATGTGTATTAATTTTCGAGTTACGTGCTACTAGCTATCCGTGAAAGTTGGACTAAGTGGTGTAATTCTTTTCTCCTAATCTAGAATATAATTATCAATGAAAAACAGGTAATTTATTTTTTAAAGTGTTATACAGTAATATAATTATGTTTATAATGATATTACATTTTAGTTGAGTTGTAAAATAATTTATAGCTCTAAGTAATTTAGAATAAAAGATGTTTAATGAATATAAATTATGAGCTATTTGTTTTTTTTTTTTAGATTAACATAATTTTTCAATTAAAGTGGTAAAAAACATTTTTAATTAGTATGTAATATTACTTGAATTAAAGGTCATCATTACAATTAATTTATAATTTTTATGCTATTTATATTTGTAGTTAAATATTAAATTGTCATTTATAATAAGTTTAAATTAACATAAATTACTAATTTGTATTACAAGGAACAATATTATTTTAAGTGGTAATACAATCCACCAATTATTTTATGTGTTAATCGATCAAAAAAAATATAGTTTTAAATGTAAAAGACAATAGTATATGTATCTATGTAATTACATTGTAGTGAAAGTATAAAAATGTTGAACTATTTCTTTTTAATAACTATGAATATTTATGAATAATCTTATAATTTATAATTTACCATAGGTTCAGACGTTTCCACTGCATAGTTGGCATAGACAAAGTACTGATGAATTATCATTTGACAATGACAATGCATATATTTCACAATCAAGTGCATCGAAAGATAGAGGAAAATTTCAATGGTGGGGCCATAACAAATTGGAAGTTCATATCCATCATGAATAATTTAAATGATTATTTCTATTTTATGTATTTTTTAAATTTATTGTATCCTAAATTTATTTCCAGTTTTTGTTGTTTATTGCAGGTGAACAATGGTTTGTGATGCATCTGATATTAAGCAGAGTGCTTTCTATTTATTTATGAATAATCTTATTATTTCTGTTATTAAAACAGTGGAACATTGTTTAAAATTCTTATTTTTCCAAAAACTATTCGTAGTCCTAATTCAATTTATATTATATCAGAGACAATGTTAAACTTATATTCATAGTATTTGTGATCAATAGTATGCTCATATTTTTTTACCTATTTAATAAAATTATATGATAATTAGTTGATTTTTCCTTGTATTCAATATAAATTAATCATCCTTACAATTAACACTTCTTTTCCTTTCAATGATTGTGCCGTAGCACTTAATTAACTTTGACAAAGTGAAAAATTAGTTCTTCTTGACGTAGAAGAATTTCCAATTTCCAATTTTTGTATTTTTTAGTACAAGATTGCCATGAATTATTTCTTTCAATTTTTAAATTGTTGTAGGCAAACAAAAGCTTCATGTACAAACGTTATGTTGTTGCGTTCATTTATTTGTTGAACATGCTGAAGACTTTGAATTAATTTAATTTATTAAATTTCTTCTACAGTCGTTTATGATCAATAGGGATTAACCTGGTGGCCACTGACATAAAATTACTAAACCTTATTGGCGATTAAATAGGAAAAGTAACGTCACCTGGGCAAATTAAAAAAAAACGATCACCTTAAAAAAGAATTAAATCATAATTTTGATCAATATGAAAATGTTAATTACATGACTAATTCCTAATTGAAGAATGGCATACCAAAATTTTCACATTATTGAAAAAATTAAATCATTTAAAATAATTAAATCTATAAATTAATAGTTACAAGACTCAAAAATTCAAATAAAGCACATTGGGATGAGAAAACAAATATGAACCATCACTACTGTCACAAATATGTCAACAAATACAGTAGAAAGCAACCAAAGAAAAAATGATGATAAAACCTTTATTGTATAAATTGTTCGTGGTTTTCATATTGATCAAAATTATGATTTAATTCTTTTTTAAGGTGATCGTTTTTTTTTAATTTGCCCAGGTGACGTTAATTACATGACTAATTCCTAATTGAAGAATGGCATACCAAAATTTTCACATTATTGAAAAAATTAAATCATTTAAAATAATTAAATCTATAAATTAATAGTTACAAGACTCAAAAATTCAAATAAAGCACATTGGGATGAGAAAACAAATATGAACCATCACTACTGTCACAAATATTTAGTCCCACGAACAATTTATACAATAAAGGTTTTATCATCATTTTTTCTTTGGTTGCTTTCTACTGTATTTGTTGACAGGAGTTTTCTTTGGTGTCTTGTTCGGTTGTGTTACTGATAAGGATTGCTTTGCCAACTTAGTCATCTTATCAGAATGAGCACGTGCACGAGGTACTATAAGTTCCTTCTCTTGGTTTGCATCGCAATTAAACAATTGTAGTGCCAACTGCAAGCGTTCTGTATCAGAGTGGTACTATAATTTTTATATGTAAAGGAAACAATATAAAAAGATTAAAATTAAAATGATGATTTGAAAATAGTAATAATGAAAATTTTACTATAAAATCAAAGTCAATGAAAATTTGATTGTTTGCATACCTCATATCCTGGTGTTTATAAGGACATGGTGACTCCATAAATTTGATGAGGAATATCCCACAATCAAAACCATTAGGTTGCATTGGTGCTTGTTTACTTGGAACCACTTTGAGATTATGAAATTTAAATTTCTTCCCATAAATAGTTTCGATTTCGTTTTGAAGCACGATATCAAGAGAATGTAACTGAAAGCAAATGAGAAATAATTTTACTTAGTGTGATATGAAATACAAATAAACTTAAGAAATAAATAAACAAGATTAAGTTATTAAAAATTACTTACCACTGTTTTAGTTTGTGCTATACGAGAGGCATTTTTTTGTTTACTTGGCAAAGAATCCCATATCTCTACGATTTTTTCATTGACAAGAACTATAGCCATAAACCAATGTTGTGAAGGATCATGTATAGGTATAAAAATATGTCCATATGGAAATCACGTTTTTTATTAACACGTTAGTTATATAAATATAACCAAAAATTTTTATAAAATTAGCCAATGTGATCATAGTCAAACAATTTTTAATAATTTAAATCTAACCTTTTCACAACGATGCAAATCATACATATAGCGCTCACGAAATTGTTGAGCACGACCTAAGATGCCACTATTAGTTTTTTCAGACAATACCATTTGCTGAAATATATTAAGTATTTATAATTAGTAAGAAAGACATCATTAGTATTGAGGAGAAAAAAAATAATAAAGTACTTAAAAAAATTGCTTTTCAAAATAAGGAAAGGATTTCACAATACTATTTACTGTGTATCTTGTGGGTAAAAACCATGAAAACTTTGATTTTGACTTCTTCATTCGCTCAAAATGTATATGGTACTCAACAAACATGCAAATTATCTACAATAACTATTGATAAATAATGATTATGAGCAATAATTTTCAATGAAGATAGATTATTATTATTCATAACAAACCATTACTCACCCCACTACCAACAAATCCATATGGTTGTAGGGTTAGCATATCGTGTCGATTTCCAAAATCATCACCTATTTTGACAAGGGTTTCAGTACAAGAAAATTTAAAAAAATTAAATTTTATAGAGAAATTTGTAAATTGGTTAAATTAATATTTAAGCATAAAAAATGAGACAAAACTTATAATACATACCTTAATTTAAGTGTATTGTCAAAAATGTACTTTACCGATATCAAATCTTCTTTACCTATAGGATTTAATGTCACAAACGGCCCAACCTTATATTGAGAACGACGTTCCCTAAGCCATTTATGATCCTCAATATTAGCTGCATATTTTGTTGTATTTCCATGATTTGGACTTTGAGCAGATGAAGAATTTATTTCAAATCTAGCATTCCCTTTTATATCATCATCCTACAATCAAATCAAATTTATATGTTAGTTTATACCATGTGTTGGAGGAATGTAAATAATATATTAAAAACTATTAAATAAATACCTCATCCTTAAGCGTAGGCACTTTTTCTCCAAGACGTGATATAATAGGGCCGTGGTCAACATCAACAGACCCATAAATTTAAACTTTTTCATCACAGAGTCAATAGCTTGGATAACCCTACGTTCCGTTGAGTTATCATAAGTAGAGGAATCTGACTTGGGTTTCTCTTTCTCTTTTTTGTCATCTGCATTGACGTCGTCCTCCTTAGACGAGTCCAGGACTACTTGAACATCACTATCTTTACACAATTTGTTTATGTTTGTGAATTCTTTTTTAAAATGTCTTGTATCATCCATACGCCCATGAATGTGCTCAAGTAATTCTATAATACGTGCATTGTCTTTGACTACCTTTTGGATGTTCCTCGTGTTGACGTTAACTTATTCCTCTAGGAATTTAAGTTTCCCTTCACAGCAACATTTATTAGGGCTAGATATTTCAACTTGCACAGGAACCTTAAAAAAATAAAAATAAAATAAAGTTAGTAATTAAACCATACCAATTAGATATTACAAAAGAAGAAGTATTGAGTACCTCAGAACTGCCTATTCCACTATGCTGATTAAGCCATAACATAATTTGCTTAATCTTTTAGTCCGTCCATAATAACAAGGGAGATAGAGTTCGATCAAGATTTAATGACTTGTACGCAACCGTTTGAAAGTAAAAAATCTACATAATTGATTGAAGAAATTGAATATATGTAATATACAATTATTATAAAATTATGTTTAATGATGGAACATGGTAATAGAAGTTATTTACATACCTCTAGGAACAAAACGCAGCCACCAACATATGCAACTTTTCCTTCTTTAAACCTCATGATACCCTTATCTAGAAAGTTAAAACACCAAGATGCCCAATTTCTCATAACCACATTGTTAACATCGACTAATATATCTAGGTATTCGCGATTGACATATGTTGATGATGTCGGACAAAGTAATGTACCCAAAATAAACAGTACAAAATATCTCTTAAAATCATCATCAACTATGGTTACATCACTCAAGTGTGCTTCTATATCTTTAACTGAAATGCCTCTACTAGTAGAGCAATATTTTGATCTTAAAGCTGCAACATCAATATCTAACCCATCAAACCTAAATGGTGTTCCTCCATCTATAATGCCCATTATATTTGAAAAAGTTATGGAACTTAAAACAAACTCTCTACCATAGAGATTAATGCTACATGATGTTGGATCGAATTGAGATATAAGCCAACCACATAATGCACGATTCAATCTACCGCACTTGATATTTAAAAGGTTACCTAGTCCTAGTTGATGTATGACTTCCTTTTGACAATTAGAGAATGTAGAAACAACATCAGTGATACGATCCGGTGCACAACGAGTTGAGATATTGTATTTTTTATTGTTTTCTACATCACTAGAAGTCACATTTCCACCATCAGTATTGTTGTATTGGGCATATTTCAATTTCTCCTCTGGTAAAAGTTTTCTCCAATTATCGCCCATGGATTTCCTAACCTAAAACAAAACAAACAATAACTGAGAACTAAATAACATATTATTCCATATTGACAAAAGCATAAAAATATCGTTGTAGTAAAAATTATTAAAGGAACTAAGAACTAAAAAAAATAGAGTAAAATTTAAAAAATCATAACTATGAATAATAAAACTTACATCTTGTCTAATCTTCATAGCATTGTCATTATTCTTGAGAATATCGACTTGGTCTTTACTACAAATTTAAATAAAAATAAATAAATAACGGTGTACTTTTAACTCTTAGAATGATAAACAAATGATTAATATATTAAAATTCAATTACTTACAAATAATTTAGAAATCCATATTTTAAACTAGCACCAACAAATTTCTTTGCTTTCTTTGATTTAATCTCAGTAGATTTGTGTTCATTTCCTTTATTTTGCTTCCTCTTACAAACAGCCATTTAAAACCTATAGATACGATAATTGTTAGATATAACAAAAATTTAAATACAAATAATAATAATAATAATAATAATAATAATAATAAAGTATGTTCACTTATAAATATACCAAACTGTAATAACTTCTCAAACTTCTTCTGCAACCACAATGATCAATGTACCGAATAATTCTAATCCTTGAACAAGAAACAAAAATTGAAGTCACGAAACAATATATTGACATATTGCCAGAAGGACCAAATTAATACATTCTATTTTTCTTCCTTTCAAACTGTCATCCGTGGAAACAAGTGAATAAAGCTTCTCTCCCTCTCTTAGTCACTTTTGCATATTTATATCATTTCCTCTCTTTATAACCGTAGGTGTTTGTTTGAAATCAATAAAAAATCAAGCTTATGATTTTTATATTCCAAAAGTCAAAGTTCCAGCATTTAAGGCTTGTCTCCCATGCATTTTAATAAATTAAATATTTGCATAATGATTGTATGTCTCCTACTTTTTATTCTTTTTAAATGAAAACAAACATGCAATAATTTATATGAAAGAGTTAAATATTTCAAGTGTTGATTAACCCACTTACGTAACAAAATGTTTTAGAAGAAATCGCATCTAGATTGCTATTTACTTCTTAATTCGAATCAAGGCAGCAGTATATGACATAAACAATGGAAGTGACAGTTAATTTTTAAACCCAGAAACAGAGGTAATGGAACTCAGCCACTTAATAATGATCTGTCTTTCAGAAACCATCAACATATATATATTTGAGTCTGTAGGAATTTTACAAATTATATCATCATATCTTCTTACAGAAATAGTATGGCCTCCACTTTAATGCGTGGCTAGGTTCATGGTATCACTACTGTCCTAATGAAATTATTGGAAGCCACAAGAAGGATCCCATCACTTATCTCCAGAGTAAAATATATATCTTGTGTTTGTATTGGCTGTTTAACTCATTAACCGTAAGAAGTTAATAGAGTGATACTCAAAAGGCAAAACACATATTGGTATTGTATCGTAAATATGCAATCATACACATAAACAAATGCCTTCTATAGCAGCACTTTACTTAATCTGTTCCCATTTTTCTGGATTTGATTCACAGCATAACAAATCACTGAAACAAATATCTCTTTAAAACTCAAACTAAAAAACAAATTGTATTCTTGAAATTCAAAACCACTTGAAACGTCATTCATCTATATCCCTCCCTTCTACAACCTATATAGCATATTAATATCCAAGGAGCATACAGAATTTGGAAAGCAAAACCAAAACCCGTGGAGGCAAAATTGATCATCTGAAAAATATATGAATAATTCAATTCAATGAAACGTAGAACACGATATTCACAAAAAGAAGAATAATATGATTGATAAACATAACCAAAATCCAAACAAAAAGTTTCAAAAACGGCTTAAATACCTAAACCAAACCTTCGAGAAACTTCAAAAATCCAGCGATGATCAGATCCAGTTTTTCGACAATTGCAGAATCAACGACTATGAAGGGGCTAATCGGCGATAACAGTTTTATTGATGAGACTGAGGTTGATCGGCGACCAAAGATGAGGCAAGTCTAACTTACTGAGAATGAAATCCTAAGTACTGAGTTTCCCCAACTCTTGGTCGTGCGGTGTTGAAAAACTGCCTCTTCTGTGTTGATGGAAGTAGCCGCTATCCTATCTCGCGGGCTGGTTAAACTTTATAAGTGGGAACGTTTTAGGGATTTTATATGATATAAGCTTTAATAATCTTACATAAACAAAAAATAAATACTCTTTGAAACCCATCAAACCGGTTGCCTGGATTTAATTTTTTGAGAGATAAAATAATTTAATTTCAAAATAGTCCTTCAATTAATATATATATTTATTTTTTCCCCAAAAAATGGGATGTATCAATATAAGAGATGTATTGTAGCTAATCCCTTAAATAATTATATGATGACTTCTGAAAAGATAAGGGTAGACAGTAATAAAATTTATAAACAGTGAATTTGCTTGATATTAAAGTCTAAGATTATGGGTGATTGGTGACATCATCCCAAAAAATTTTTGTTTTAAAATTATATTTCATATAATTATTAAAAATATAATAAAATGACCATTATAACCCTTCAATTTCAAATTATATACGAATATTTAATGATCAAACTAACGGAGAAGTGTTCCACGATGATTTCTGAAAAGATAAGGGTAGACAATAATAAAATTTACAAACAGTGAATCCGTGTGATATTAAGTTTAAGGTTAGGGGTGGTCTGTAACATTTGCCCAAAAATACAAAAAAAAATACCTCCTATATATGCTGAAGAGAAGAAGAAAATCTGGACTCTTTACCATTCAACGTCCTTGAGAGTGTAGTAACCCATTGCTTTGCGGAGAAAGCCAACTTAGATTCAGTTGTTGAGTTGTGAGCTAATGTATTCTCAATCCATAGTACCTGAATTGGTGGAGATATAATTGAATTTAGTTGCAAAACTAGAAATATAATGTCATAAAGTCGAAATATTGATAGATACTCAATGATATGCTTAAACAAATGATATTCTCCACTAACTTGGGATTCCTTGTCTCCAAATCTCTTGATCATCAATCCAAAGGCCTTTTTAGACATCTTGAATTCATTGAAGGAAGAGGTGATGTTAAATGAAAGTAACTATTATCAACATCAACAATGGCCAACATTTTTTTTTTGGCGGTACAAGCTGAACTCTTACACCCATTTGTTAGGAACTAATTTTTTACACCAAATTTCTCATAATTGAAAATATTTAATGGCGATTTGGTATAAAGAAAAGGTCAAATTTAAGTGTCAAAAAGATGATAATTATTATAAAAGAAAATATGGACTAAATATGTTTATATGAATTGTTATATGTTAGACTAAATAAAATCATTAATAAGTAACATATAACCAATAAATAAAAGGTATTCATAACATCGAAAAAAATCAAATGTCAATATAAAAAAAGTCACTATGGAGAATCAATGCACAAATTAATGTATGCAATAATAGTTTTAAAAGTAAGTTCACGTCAATCATTCTGAAAAAGAATGAGAATGTTGACTAGAGGAGCCCACCACATGTGAAAAGGAACTTTAGATATGATTCATCAACTCCTATGAGCATTTTTCATTTGTTCAATGACTTTCTGTTGCTAAAGAATAATTTCATCCTGAGGATCAATCCTTTGAAACAACTTATTTTGTTGTGATGATGCACAAGCGCTAGACGGTTGAGGACAACGTACCACATCCCTTACAAAGACAGAATTCTTTCCCAAGACCCTCACATAAATTTCTTCAGCAAATAGTTTTTCAGCCCCTTCTAGTCAAGATTGTTGTTCATTTCTTTCATTTTCTCCTACATAATTCAAGAAATTAATTCTAACTATAATTTAAATGTATCCATATAATCAAAGTTGTATTACATAAAATGAAAAAAACCAATTATAATGTACACAAGATTACGTAGATAAACTTCTATCAAAATATTACATCATTTAAATATATTTAATTGTCTGTATATATATAAAAAAAGCTCACATGTTTGGCATTAGCTTTAGAACTAACCCATTCCTTTTCCTTACTCCATTGCATTTGACGATAGAGATTAATTGGTCTAGGAACCTCTCCAAGTTTTTCTCCTTTTTAAAGAAATTAAAAAAAAAAGTAAATATGGAATTCATAGAAACACTTAAATGGTAGCTAGTAAGCAAATTACATTTCTTATGTAAGTTTAGTACTAGTTCTTTCACATGTTAAACATAACTCTTTGATCCACCACGATGAATAGCATTCAAGTGCTCACGATTCTTTTTATTTGTTTCTGATCATTTCTACATTAAGATTTTAATATAGATATATTAGATACAATCATAATAAATCGAATAACTTAAAACTTGTCTACCTTGAAAGCATAACTAGTAAACCAATCACATAAAAGTTGTCAATCCTGCTGGGTATGAACTTCTTCGGGTTGATTATTTAATGCCTCTTCAACAGTTGGGTATTTCTCAAATTATTTTTTGAGAATGTGACGAAAACTTGTGAACTTGCTAGCCATTTTTTCCTCTAGGTATTGTCTAACATATGGTTTGGAGACATAAATATCAAACTTGTTCTACAATAATGATAAAAACGTTACATGAAAAAAAAATATTTAGGAAATATATCAATATTGTATTAATATATACTTCTACTTTAAGATTTTAAGACTTGCATTGAGACGGTCAAAACATTGGTTCTTTGTCTTTACCTTGCACTTGATTCCACTTTGTTGCCTCTAAGGGCACAAAAAGTCTAACCACAAGACCTATCTCACCTTTTAACTTAGCAGCATTGCCACCAGTTGGCCTTATGTCCCCTTCATTTAAGTCAATATGAAACTTAGCTTTTGCAGCATGCAATATTCGCTCACATCAACTTGCACTTGTACATTAGTAATGTTAGTGAAATATATACATTAAAGTTAATAAACATAAATTACCCAAAATATTTCTGCAAGAAAATAAGGAACAAATGGAGAAGGTTAAACAGGTCAAGGCGCTAATAAAGGGAAGAAAATTAGTTAATAGTAAGACTCGTACAGATTTGTACCAAGACAATGGTTATGGCAGCTGGGTTGACGTTGAATTTCAGTAGCTTCATCATCGTAATTGTCTTTGTTGGACGACAGAATCACACTCCGACAGTTCTTCAGTATCTTCTTCAGCCTGCTGCAACCAACCCCAGGTAGTTTATGAGCTTTTTCTCTCATTTACTGTAGAGTCTCAAATGTAATTATATATATACATATACATACATACATACATATATATATATATATATATATATATATATATATATATTACGGATTTAGAAATTATGTTTAAAGTATTAGTGGGTTGGAAGTTGGTGGACTTAGGCCCATTGAGCCAAGGCCTTATGTATATAAGAGATGAGGTTTTCTAGAATTAAGGGGGAGGCAAGAAAAAAAAAAGAAGAAGAGAAGAGGAGAGGGAGTTCACAGTTCCAGGAAGAAAAGAAGAGAAAAAGAAGAAGAGAAGGGAGAGGAAAGAAAAGAGAGGAAAAATTTCAAGAAGTTTAGCTTGGAAAACAAGTAGGAGATTCTAACACTATACTTACTTCATGTTATGTGTTTTGTTGTTGAATTGATATTAGTTGTTATGTATGTGACATGTTTTGACTTGATTTCTTGGTTGCTTGGATGATGAATTATGAGTGAAGTTATTTATTGCAAGTTGTTGTGATTACATGAAGAATTATGTGTGAATTGAAGTGTTGATGAAGTGGAGTAGAGATGATTTTGTGAGAAGTGCAATTCATGTGATTGTCTTGTGTTGATTGAGTTGATGCATTTTTCTGGATTGAGAATTGTATGATTTCTCATTTGTTTTGGAAAATATACATATTAAGCTTTAATTAGCCATTGATTTCGTTGAATTTGGAGTTAAAACGGATTTTTGGTGAATTTTTGAAGTTGGGAGTTGAAATCTAGAAATGGTATGTTTGAACCAACTCTGGAATTCGATTATGGTGTTTCGCTCGACAGTAAACAGTACTGTCGAGTGAACAGTATCGAGTGAACAGTATCGAATGTCGAGCAAAATTACAGAATCACCCTAAATCAACTATACACTTCCCAAAAAGTCCTGGATTTTACGTAAAAATTATATTTTCTTGAGATTTATCATAGTAATGATATTGAAAGGCTGTTAATGTATGCATTGGACCTTGGATGGGCCGTTTTATATACGGATCAAAAGAGAATGCGGATATTATATTCTAAGTGTTGGACCTTGGGTGGACCATTCTGTATACGAACCCAAGGGGAACATGAGTATAATGATACGAGGTGTTGGACCTTGGGTGGACCGTTCTGTATACGGACCCAAGAGGAACACGAGTATAATGATACGAGGTGTTGGACCTTGGGTGGACCGTTCTGTATACGGACCCAAGGGGAACACGAGTATAATGATATGAGGTGTTAGACCTTAGGTGAACCGTTCTGTACACGGATCCAAGGGGAACACGACCAGAAATTTCATATGCGAACGAACATAATAATTTGATATATTATTATTGGATGTCTAATCCTGTGATTGAATATTTGTGGAATGTGAATAATTTCGTATAATGTTAGAACTTTCCTACTGGGCTTTATACTCACCCTCTCCCTCCACAGGTACACAGAAGGATGCTCATCCTAGAGATGTTCCAGAGCTTTCTTAGGGAGTCTGGAGTCTGCAAACATATAATGATTTTTTTTTGGGACTCTCTTGATTCTCCTTGTATGTAATGGGAGATTTTGTTAGGTGACTATTAACTGATGTATTGATTTTGTTACCAGTGTATGTAAAATTAATTCTGAACAAATAGTCATAAGTTGTAATGAATTCTTATGATATATTTATATAAAATAAAAATTTATGAGTTATGGATGACGTAATTTGTAAAAATTCTCATTTAATCACTCATAAAATCCCTAAATAAGAGATGTTAGGGCCTGACAGGGTAGTATCAGAGCCTAGGCTTTACTGTGGACCTGTGGAAAGGAGGTAGATAGTCTGGAAGGGGTAGAGTCATGTTTGTGCGCTTGCATGTGCCTTGAATAACTGTTTGTTGTGTTTCTGTTCTAAATGTTATAAATTTTGTCACTTATGTTTTTGCCACTGATAAAAATTAGATAATGAGTTCTCTTACGCGAAGTGCTTCAAGTTCTAACCCACCTGAGGGTGGTGAGAGGTCAGAATTTTATAGAGCCATAAGGGATGTGGCCAATACATTGGCCGAAATAGTGGCAAACACGGTTAGGGAGACTCTTCGTGCTAACCCACCACCACCGCCTCAACCGGTGTTAGAGACGGGTGTTGACAATAGAATGAAGGGTGCACTTAGGGAAGTCCAACGCCACAATCCACCTACTTTCAATGGGGAGCCCGATCCGAATGTTGCAAAAGATTGGCTTATATGAGTTGAGCGCCTCTTCAATTTTTTGCAAGTTGAAGAAGATCTACGGGTTAGGGTGGCAGCTCATCTATTGTCAGGAGAGGCGTTACAGTGGTGGACGTCTGTTGAGTGTATTAGAGGAGGGAACATTCTTACATGGAAGGACTTCTCTACTGCTTTTCTGGATAAATATTTTCCTACAGTTTTTCGGGACCAAAAGGAAAATGAGTTTATATACTTGACCCAGGGGAATATGACGGTGCAACAGTATGAGGCACGATTTACTGCTTTATCCCGTTTTGTACCTGGGTTGGTGGCAGATCAGGCTAACAAGGCCCGGAGATTTCTAAAGGGACTGAGAGATGATATCAGACCCTCAGTGGCAGTGTGTAGATTGACTACATATTCTGATGTGGTGGAGACCGCTTTAGTGGCAGAACAGGAGATATCCTAAAGTCACAGGGTGGGGGGTATTGGCATACCTCCTAGAGGAGCGAGACAGCAGGATCGTTCAGCTAAGAGACAGAGAATTCAGTCCAGTAGGACTTCATTTAATTCTCAGTCTCAGCAACTACAATCTCAAGGCTCCATGGCAAGTGGGTCCTCACAGAGTCAGAGAGTTTGTTATGGGTGTGAGAAACCGGGTCACTTGCGATACCAGTATCCTAGATGTTATAGATGCGGACAATACGATTATATGCAACGGGATTGTCCGACAGGGATGAGAGGTCCTCAGAGTGCCACTAGTCAGACCTCACCGACTCCTCGACAAGGATCAGGGTCACAGGCTAGACCACCGTTTCAAGGACGTGATACTCATTCCCATCAGACATCTCAGAGGTCTCAGGCAGCTTCTTCTCAATCTGTTAGACCTCCAAGATCAGCTCAGAGCACTAGACAGCATGGACAGATGACTCAGGGACAAGTTTTTGCTCTGGCTCAACCGACAGAGCCTGCAGACCACAGAGTTGTGGGAGGTACATTACTGGTTTTTAACGCATGAGCTCGTGTTTTATTTGATTCTGGAGCTACTCATTCTTTTATATCCACCCATTTTGCATCTGCATTAGGATTAGAGTCTGATTTTTTGGACTCTGTATTGCATGTGGAGTCACCTATGGGTAGTACTCTAGAGGTTGGGAGGATATGTCGCTCTTGTATGCTTGAGATTAATGGCCACCGGTTGTCATTTGATTTGATACTTATGGATTTCACGGAGTATGATGTGATATTAGGAATGGATTGGTTGTTCGCTTATCGAGTTATATTGGATTGTCACAAGAAGAAGGTGATCATCCACATGCCAGATGGCATCATTTTTAGTTTTTATGGGGATAAATATGCATTATTGTATTATTCTTTGCTTGGGTCGCAAAACAAGAAAGGGATGAGGAACATGATAGCAAGTATATTAGTAGAAGAGACTAATAAAGGGGTTTCTGAACTTCCTCGGGTGGTGAATGAATTTCCTGATGTCTTTCCTGAAGAATTGCCCGGGTTACCTCCAACTAGAGAGGTGGAGTTTGCTATTGAAGTGTATCCAGGCGTGGCACCTATATCAGTTGCTCCTTACCGAATGGCTCCAGCAGAGTTGAAAGAGCTAAAGCTGCAGATAGAAGAATTGTTAGAGAAGGGATTCATCTAACCTAGTACTTCTCCATGGGGTGCACCAGCATTGTTTGTGAAGAAGAAAGATGGTTCATTGTGTTCATGCATCGATTACAGGCAATTAAATCGGGTTACAGTGAAAAACAAATATCCTCTACCTAGGATCGATGATTTGTTCGACCAGTTGAGAGGATCTTGTTGTTTTTCCAAGATAGATCTTCGTTCGGGTTATCATCAATTGAGAATAAAGGAAGGAGATATACCCAAGACCGCTTTTCGTACCCGGTATGGGCATTATGAGTTTTTGGTCATGCCCTTTGGACTGACTAATGCTCCTGCTGCCTTTATGGATTTGATGAACCGTGTTTTCAGACCTCACTTAGACCAATTTGTGATTGTGTTCGTGGATGATATCCTCATTTATTCTTCATCTGAGGTTGAACATGAGCAACATCTACGCGTGGCACTTCAAACGCTGAGAGAGCATCGTCTTTATGCCAAGCTGAGTAAATGTGAATTTTGGCTATCAGAAGTAAAATTTTTAGGCCATGTGGTGTCAAGACAAGGAATCTCAGTGGACCCATCGAAAGTAGAAGCAGTTATGAAGTGGGAACGACCAAAGAATATGTTTGAAGTCCGCAGTTTCTTGGGTTTAGCAGGATACTATAGGCGCTTTGTTGAGAACTTTTCCCGATTGGCTGCACCAATGACTAGGTTAACAAGGAAAGGAGTCAGATTCGAATGGAATGATGCATGTGAGCAAGCATTCCAAGAATTGAAGAAAAGATTAACTTCAGCACCTATCCTTGTGATACCACAACGTGGAGTTGATTATGTAGTTTTCACCAATGCTTCCTTGGATGGGTTAGGGTGTGTGTTAATGCAACAGGGTCGAGTTGTAGCCTATGCATCTCGTCAGTTGAAACCTCATGAGCAAAATTATCCCACTCATGACCTAGAACTTGCTGCGGTAGTGTATGCTTTAAAAATTTGACGACATTATCTGTATGGTGAGAGGTTTGAAGTCTTTTATGATCATAAAAGTTTAAAATATATTTTCACTCAAAAAGACTTGACTCTGAGACAACGAAGATGGATGGAGTATTGGGAAGACTATGATTTCTCTATCCACTATCATCTAGGCAAGGCAAATGTGGTGGCTGATGCATTAAGTAGGAAGTCGAGGGCCATGGTTAGTGCGATGATAGGGGAGTGGAGCATGTTACGGTCTGTTTATGATTATGATATCTTGGTTAAGGATCACGGAGATCAAATTTGTCTTTTTACACTTGTTGCCCAACCATCTCTTGTGCATAGAGTGATTGAATGGCAACATCAAGATTCAGAGACCAGAGCCTTGTATGAGCAAGTGTTACGCGGTGATGGGAGTGTGGATTGGACCATTGGTTCAGAAGGGAGTTTGCGATTCAAGGGCAGGATCTTTGTTCCATCGAGTAAAGAGTGTAAAGATGATATTCTTAAGGAATTTAATCATTCTAAATTCGCTGTTCATCCTGGTGGTACTAAGATGTATCATGATTTACGTTCGTCAATTTTGGTGGAAAGGAATGAAGAGGGATGTTGCTGAATATGTGGGTAGATACCTTACTTGTCAACAAGTGAAGGCTGAGCATCAAAGACCTACAGGATTACTCCAACCATTGCCTGTAGCAGAGTGGAAGTGGGATCACATCACCATGGATTTTGTTATTGGATTACCACGTTCTTTAAAAGGGAAGGATGCAATCTGGGTGATTGTAGATAGATTAACCAAAGTATCACACTTTCTTCCTATACGTACAACCGATTCAGTGGATGTTTTGAGTCGGCTGTACATTAAAGAAATTGTAAGATTGCATGGAGTTTCAGTTTTAGTGGTGTCAGACAGAGATCCCCGATTTACAGCTCAATTTTGGCAAAGCCTTCAAAGAGCTATGTGCACTCAATTGTTATTTAGTACAGCCTTCCATCCCCAAACTGATGGTCAATCAGAGCGTACTATTCAAATTTTAGAAGATATGTTGAGGGCTTGTGTGATGGATTTCCAAGGTAATTGGGAGGATCATCTACCACTTGTGGAATTCGCATACAACAATAGCTATCAGTCAAGTATTGGAATGACACCTTTTGAGGCACTCTATGGTAGACCGTGTAGATCCCAATTATGTTGGGTAGAAGTGTGAGAAGCTACCTTATTAGGACCGGAGCTTGTACGAGAAACGACTGAAAAGGTAAAATTGATACGTCAACGTTTGCTTACAGCCCAAAGTAGACAGAAAAGCTATGCAGACAAGAGGAGACGACCGTTAGAATTCAAAGTGGGGGACCATGTGTTTTTAAAGGTGTCTCCGCATAAGGGCTTGATGCGGTTTGGACAGAAAGGTAAACTTGCTCCACGCTACATTGGTCCATTTGAAATCCTAAGGTAGGTAGGCGAAGTAGCTTATGAGCTAGCATTGCCGCCACGGTTATCAGGAATTCATAACACATTCCATGTATCGATGCTAAGAAAGTATGAACCTCACCCAACACATGTGCTAGATTGGAGTGAGTTGGATATCCAACAAGATGTTTCGTATGAAGAGGTTCCTATTCAAATCCTGGACTCGAGAGTGCAAGTCTTACATGGCAAGTCCATCCCATTACTGAAGGTCTTGTGGAAGCATCATGATGTTGAAGAGGCCACATAGGAGTTAGAGTCAGAGATTCAGAGAAAGTACCCTCAACTTTTGAATGCAAGAGGTAATTTCTTACTCATATTTTCAAATTTCGAGGATGAAATTTTTTTTTAGGAGGGTAGGTTGTAGAGTCTCAAATGTAAATTATATATATACATTTATATATATATATATTACAAATTTAGAAATTATGTTTAAAGTATTAGTGGGTTGGAAGTTGGTGGACTTAGGCCCATTGAGCCAAGACATTATGTATATAAGAGATGGGGTTTTCTAGAATTAAGGGGGAGGCAAGAAAAAAAAAAAGAAAAAGAGAAGAGGAGAGGGAGTTCACGGTTCCAGGAAGAAAAGAAGAGAAAAAGAAGAAGAGAAAGGAGAGGAAAGAAAAGAGAGGAAAAATTTCAAGAATTTAGCTTGGAAAACAAGTAGGAGATTCTAACACTATACTTACTTCATGTTATCTGTTTTGTTGTTGAATTGATATTAGCTGTTATGTATGTGACATGTTTTGACTTGATTTCTTGGTTGCTTGGATGATGAATTATGAGTGAAGTTACTTATTGCAAGTTGTTTGTTGTGATTGCATGAAGAATTATGTGTGAATCGAAGTGTTGATGAAGTGGAGTAGAGATGATTTTGTGAGAAGTGCAATTCATGTGACTGTCTTGTGTTGATTGAGTTGATGCATTTTTTTGGATTGAGAATTGTATGATTTCTCATTTGTTTTGGAAAATAGACATATTAAGCTTTAATTAGCCGTTGATTTCGTTGAATTTGGAGTTAAAACGGATTTTTGGTGAATTTTTGAAGTTGGGAGTTGAAATCTGGAAATGGTATGTTTGAACCAACTATGGAATTCGATTCTGGTGTTTCGCTCGACAGTGAACAGTACTGTCGAGTAAACAGTGTCGAGTGTTGAGTGAACAGTGAACAGTGTTGAGCGAACAGTATTTTCTGTGAACAGTATCGAGTGAACAGTGCTGTCGAGTGTACAGTATCAAGTGTATAGTGCTGTCGAGTGAACAGTATCGAGTGTCGAGTAAAATTACAGAATCACCCCAAATCAATTGTACACTTCCCAAAAAGTCCTGGATTTTGCATAAAAATCATATTTTCTTGAGATTTATCATAGTGATAATATTGAAAGGCTGTTAATGTATGCATTGGACCTTGGATGGGCCGTTTTGTATACGGATCCAAGGAGAATGCAGATATTATATTCTAAGTGTTGGACCTTGGGTGGACCGTTCTGTATACGAACCCAAGGGGAACATGAGTATAATGATACGAGGTGTTGGACCTTGGGTGGACCGTTCTGTATACGGACCCAAGAGGAACACGAGTATAATGATACGAGGTGTTGGACCTTGGGTGGACCGTTCTGTATACGGACCCAAGGGGAACACGAGTATAATGATATGAGGTGTTAGACCTTAGGTGAACCGTTCTGTACACGGATCCAAGGGGAACACGACCAGAAATTTCATTGCGAACGAACATAATAATTTGATATATTATTATTAGATGTCTAATCCTGTGATTGAATATTTGTGGAATGTGAATAATTTCGTATAATGTTAGAACTTTCCTACTGGGCTTTATACTCACCCTCTCCCTCCACAGGTACACAGAAGGATGCTCATCCTAGAGATGTTCCAGAGCTTTCTTAGGGAGTCTGGAGTCTGCAAACATATAATGATTTTTTTTGGGGACTCTCTTGATTCTCCTTGTATGTAATGGGAGATTTTGTTAGGTGACTATTAACTGATGTATTTATTTTGTTACCAGTGTATGTAAAATTAATTCTGAACAAATAGTCATAAGTTGTAATGAATTCTTATGATATATTTATATAAAATAAAAATTTATGAGTTATGGATGACGTAATTTGTAAAAATTCTCATTTAATCACTCCTAAAATCCCTAAATAAGAGATGTTAGGGCGTGACATTTACTCCTGGTACTTGTTGCAGAACTTCATTTCATATGATATACACCAACTTACAAAAGATCGTGACAGCAAACAACTTACCGTAGAGCTTGCTTTCCCTTCCAATCAAAACCTGTGGCTGAGCGAATCTAGATGTATTTTAACTTTATGTTCTTTAAACACATATTTTATTAAGAAATATGACACCTTGGTTGATGATTCAAGCCATGATATCACATGCGTGTTTAATATTTATTTATTTCCTGCAATAGAATAGAGTATTAATTAATCGATTTTACCACAAAATAATAATTTTAATTTCCCAACTAGGTGCAACTTGCCATCATAATTTAACATTATATTTGTGTATGGTGGACGAAACATGACATGTTCTCCTCTCCTTACCTGCCTGAATTCTACCTAGGCTTTCTAAAATCTGTTGATAAATATACACAACTAAATTGAGTGGCTAAAATTTATTTTTAAAATATCAACCTCTAAAATAACGTGTTTTACCTATAATAATTAACTTAAACCCACTCTAACCATGTTTGCTCTGTCAATAGCCCAAAAAAAAAACTTTTAACCCTCTTTATCTTCCTTCACTTCACCAAATTTCTTCTTTGCAGTACCAACCATAGCAATCTACATGAAAAAATTCAGGCATGTCAAAAGAAACAACTATTTGTTTGGGACATCTTTCTTCACCTTTATCCAAATAGTTAAATTTTGATGCTGGAATGTTAACAAATTCTTTTGACAGGCCAAAATCTTTCCAAACTCTTGGATTTTATCTGTTATGGCTTTCCACACAACTGGCTTTGGAGAGAACAAAAATGTAGGTCTTAAAATTTCATGTTTGAACAACTAAAAAACATCATTTTTTTTAGGGATTTTTGACTTGTTTCCCAATTCATCAATTTGAGTTCTACATTGTATAGGAAAAATAAAAGAAAATGGAAATTAAAGTTTTCAAATAAATAGAGTTCTACTCCTATTAGGTATATAACAACTTCATATAGACCTATAAATATAGGAGTTGAGAATCAATTCTAGGTATGAAAGAGTTGAGAACCAATTCTAAGTACGAGAGAGGGTTAGACATAAGGGATTAGCTAAAATACATACCATTATAGAGATATGGGAAGGTTGTAAAAGAGATGCTTAAACAACACCGAGTCGGGGAATAGTTTAAGGGCTTTGTAGTATGAATAATGTGGACCTACAACTCATTTACAACCAAGATTTTATATAATCTGAGTTGGCAAGATATTGTTGGATGAGTAATTAACGTATTATTCAATTTAATATCTTTTATTTGTTTTCATTTTTTTCCTATCCAATGATGGCTTGTTAACTCAGGTTGTATAAAAAATAGTTGTAGATAAGTTGTAGGTATAATATTACCCTTATAGTATTAGGTATCATGTAGAATATCAAATTTGGCGTATTGTATCTTATATTCTTATAAATTTATAATATAGTAGAATTATCTTCTCTATATAAATATAAGTAATTGATGTCAAACCACATTAAATATGATGTCCTTTGTGTGTGTGATTTATTTTTCACTAACTACCAATATTGATGTTAAACATATTTTCATATAATTTCTCACAACTCACTACAAGAATATTTTTCATATTTGTCACTTTGCATTTTTTTTATTTGGCAGTTTTTAAAAAAAAGTGAGAAGTATAACATTGGTTTAGAAGTCAAACCCATCTATTTATCATATTTGTCATATTTATCTTTATTCAATCACATTTTTATCACATTTTTTAAATTGTGATAAGTATGTGAATTCTAAAATTTATGTAAAATTATAGTAATTTTATTTTTTTATTTAGATAAATATTAAGAAATTCAAATAGTAATATAAAAATTTTGTTCAAAAAATTATGATTTTATGGTTAAATATAGATATATTAGAATTTAAAATCTTTAGCTAACAATTTATAAATAATAGAAAAATTAAATAATATATAATGATTAAATATAAATTTATTAAATTTTAAAATCTAAATGCACAAATTATACGTAATAAAGAAATTAAATTTATTAATATATTTAAAAAAGAAGGGGATACGGTGTCATTTTTGGTGGGTTTAAGGGTATTTAATCCTAAGTGACTCTATCACCTTAAGCAGCTAAACCTAATTCAACCTTAAATCCGCATCTTTTCTAGCAGCTCCAAGTGCCTCTCCATCGCTTCACGGCTCCCCTCCACCGTCGCAGTGTCATCGTTCCTCATATCTACGCTTGACTTGCCGCGCTTGCACGCTCGACTAGCAGTACGCTCCTTTGCCTCCATGCTCGACTCGCCGCACGCTCGACTCTTTGCACTTGTAGATCTGAGTCGCATGCTCGACTCGCCGCACTTGCAGCTTGCCTCACGCTTGACTCGCGGCGCTTGCACGCTTGACTCGCCACACGCTCGACTCGCTGCTCTTGCAGATCTGAGTTCGGAATTGGTATACCACTCTAGAGTAGAGATCCCCGCCCCCCCTCTAAATATTTATTAAGTTGTGACTTTTTTTGTGCCCTTGATGAATTGGATTGAAAAAAACGTTTCATTCCGCCTCTCAGGAGTGGAGCCATGGTCGTTTGAGCAACATTTGGGGCAAGCGGTGTTTGTACCTGCTGGATGCCCTCACCAAGTGAGAAATCTTCAGGTGAGCTGTTGTGTGATATGTAATCATTGGGTTAAACCTACTCAAGCTCTTTCTTCCTTCATTGTCATGATAGCAATTATATCTCATAGATGATGGTTCTAAACATTCTTACTTGCTAGATATAAGATATTTGAAATAGTGTAGAAATGGGAGAGCAGGAGATTTTTGGACTTCACTTCAGGTGGAAATAATCCCTGCCTATTGCTTATTAGAAGCATGTTATTACGTGCCTGTTACTAGGTAGAAGCATGTCAGCTTGGATCTTTTATAACATTGCATGACTAGCAATGCTATTTTTGTTGCTTGTGATGCAAGCAATTGTGTTCTATTGGCCTCAATGTTTGCATGGAAGTGTGTTCTTTCTACTTGGATTCTAATGTCTGTATATCAATGTACATATTGAGTTGGGCTCTGTAAAATCTAAAATTGATTTTAGAGGGGGAAAAGAGAATGAGAGGGAAAAAAAAAGGTAGAAAGAAAGAAAACCAAAGGACTGCTTGACTTATATTTTTCTGCAAAGCTATTTTAAGCCATCATCACTTAGACATGCTTCTCAAAAGTACTTCAGTATGGGGCATGACCCCAGGAGGAAAGCTCTGTCAAGCTTTCTGTTAGTAGTTACTCCTCAGAAAATTGCTTGAACCAGTGACAGGATAACCATCTTTGCTTGTGTTAAATTTTTAATATGTTGATTTCTTATTTTCAGAACATGTCCATGAACTAATTTCTTTCCTGGTAATAAATTGTCAGTGCACTATTCAGTTAGGGCTTGATTTTTTATTTCCTGAAAGTGTGGGGGAAGCTGTGAGATTAGCTAAAGAAATTCGCTGTCTTCCTAATAGGGGTGGCAATTTGGGTCACAACACGCGACACGACATGAATGCGACACGAACACGATTAATAAATGGGTCGGATTCGTGTTGAGGGGGTTCAACACGTTAACCCGTTTAATGACACGAATAGTTAAACATATTTTGTCTATCCTTAATATGTAAGCTCATTTAATGATATAAATTATTATCTTCTTACAACATATATATTATAAAACTGAAAATTTTATATTATAAAATAAATTAATTTACAAAATAATAAATTATAATGATTTTAATAATATTTTATACTAACAATGGTTTATATTATAAAAATAATTTTAATTGATATAAATATATAGAATATAATATATTATGCATAACTAGGTTAAATAATTAAGTAAATTATGTGAATTAAATATGACACGATTACAACACGTGGGTAACACGTTTAATAACCGTGTCAGATCCATGTTTTATGTCTTGACACGAATAATTAAATGGGTGACATGACACGACACGAATTGCCACCCTTACTTCCTAATGACCATGAGGCAAAACTACAAGTTTTGGAGGTCAGGCAAAGGAAAATTTTCCCAGAAGTATTAATTGCTTCCTTTTCCTTGAAGTTGCTATGTTCCTTTTTCAAATTTTCCCTTTTGTTTTTTTTTTTCTCTCTTGCTTCTTTCTTTTCATAAGTGATTCTGTGCCTGTTATAGTGAATTTCTTAAATTTGTGCTGGGATCTGATGCAGGTTGGAAAAATATCACTATATGCAGCAAGTTCAACTATCAAAGAAGTCCAAAAATTGGTGCTTGATCCCAAGTAAGCAATTTCAGCGTTAACTATGTCTTAACATTGCTACATTACTAATTTATTTTTACATTTTACCTCTACCCATGTTGCTGTGAACCTTGTTTATCAGTGGCAATAAGTTTTTCCTGTTTATTGATGGGGTTTTAACTTGTGCTATAAGGGACATGTTAAAACCTCAAAATATGTGTACTCTTATCGTTATAATCATTAATCTATGTAGGAAATTGTATTGAATTAAATATTTTACTATATTCAATGATTTTGTCAATAGAAAACACACTTTTCAACTATTTATTTATCATTGTTATATTATTTTTTGGGAATGCATCAAATGCAGTCCCCATTTAAAATTAAGGTTAATTAGCTAGAGAAGAGATTTTGAACTCAAGACAATGGTATTTGCTAAATTTATAATAACGTTTCACCATCCTCACTTTATCAGCAAATTGTTGTGAAGCTTTTGTTCCTGTTCAGTGGATCTGCCATCGATAAGCAATTTTGGTTCCTGCCTCACAAAACTCTCTTAAGTTTTCTTTTTTGAGAATATTAATAACATTGAGAATATCAAAATTGTATTGCTTGTAAGATCTTTAAAAGAAATGATAGCTAACTATTTTTTTAGGATATGAAATGATTGAGATTCGATAGATTACTTGATCATTACCTGAAAATTTTGATATGTAGTCTATACAATATTCCTAGAAAACTCAAATTGGAATATTCATTGCCAAGAACTGTGTTGATGATTTTCTAGCATCTAACAGATCAAAGAATACCAGTATAAACAACTAGGACAGGTTTCAGAGAATCCTGTTTGAAGAGAATTAAAATTGCCATGAGTTGTAGGTTTAAGGAAGTCCTCTCCGTATCAAGAGGTGAGACGAAATGATTCAGCTATTGTATAGAAGTCTGATTTCACCTCTGGGCAAATTGGCTCGTTCATGGAGGCGTGACGAGGTATTAAAATAAGTTTGTATTCTATTTCTTTATTGTGTACAATTGATATGCACAAGAGCATTGGTGATGTTGCTATCTGGTTTGATTTTGTGTATTTAAATTTATATGTTTATGTATTTGTTAATATTTGCTTTGATTTTGTGTTGCTATTTGGTTTTGTGTGAGGTTTGTGTGCTGTTTTGTCGATTTGGATTTGCACAATAAGCAAATCCAAATCGACAAGAATAATATGTATTTTAGGGTTATTACAGAATAATCTGTAATTTGCTGATCAATGGAACAGAGGTAGCAGTGAAGAAGCTGCTTATTAATCTGTAAGGATACTTCGAAGGCACTACATCTTGTATCTTTCTTTATGCTTTTATTTACCATCTTTGATGATTTTGTATTGAACTGGGAACTAGAGGGCAGGCAGAGAAGGAATTTAGGGTTGAAGTGGAAGCTATAGGTCATGTTCGACATAAAAATCTAGTGCGACTTTTGGGTTATTGCATAGAAGGAGTTCACAGGTGAGACAAAGTTCTATAATTGATTAATCCTTCACATATTTACATTTAGCCATCTTGGCATTGATATAGTATGTTATGAAGCTAATATTGCATAACTCATTTATAATTCACCGACAAACTGTCTTTTTGTGTCTTGGATAAATTCTCTTGAGAAGTTAATTGTACTTGGATTTAATTACACAGGATACTGGTGTATGAATATGTGAACAATGGCAATTTAGAGCAATGGTTACACGGTGCTTGTTTGTTGTTCTTCGTTTGACTATGTGACAATGAATTTCATGGTCCTATGTTGGTATTCGTTTTAGCTCCTTGTTCGTTGTAAACAACTTTTCTAAATAGTTGTAAACAACTTTTCTATATATATTAATTTTTCTTAGATAATTTGCGGCTAAAAACTGCCAAGTATATATTTTTTTTAATTTTTGAAACTATTATACTTGGCAGCCAAAAACCGCCAAGTATATATTTTTTTTTAATTTTTAAACCTATTATACTTGGCGGTCAAAAACCACCAAGTATAGTCAGGTGCATATTTGGCAGGTTGAAAGACCGCCAAATATAGTCAAATTGACTATATCTGGCGGTGTCATTGGTGGCGCTTTAAAAACCGTCAAATATGTATATATTTAGCGGTCAAAAATCACCAAATATGATCATTTTTCTTGTAGTGACTTTTACTCATCAACTATAGTTGGTACTCACAAAGTACCATAATTGAATAACCCATCTATGAGAATATTAGAGCTCCAATTAAACATCAAAGAAGCCCAGATTTTCCGCCGTTTACCATTCAAATTCAAACTTAGATATGTTCGGAGGTGTTTTAGCTAGATTGGACTTGATTAGGAATAAAATGTCAACGTTTTGATCTTCAATTAGAAAAGATTTAGGTATATTTCGGTACTTAATAAGGAAATTAATAAAGTTTAGAAATCGTAACTATAGAATATCAAATTTGCCACTTGTGACATCCTGATCCCTTTTTTATATCTAGATCCTGGTCCCTTTTCTATATCTAGGTTATATTTTTATTAATTTTTATGTAGTGGTAGCAAATTAGACATTGGTAAGATGCCACAAGAGTTCATTATCGAACTTGGCAATTCCATTGACTTTTAATAATTACTAAATAATAATATCACCAGCTCTGAAGAATATAACATTATATTTTATCTCCAAATTGCAATATTGGATATCGGGAAATTAGCAAGTGTCGACGTGGGATTTGTGAAACTGGCTCTATTTATAAGTTAACATGGTCCGTTTAATGATTGATCGAGCTAATATAAAGAATAATATCTATAATATTAGTATTATAAACTAATGATCAGTCATTAATAAAATACATGTAAAGAACGTTGTGATTGAAAACAATAAAAAATATAGTGGTGACAGTTGACAGAACACTAAATTTTATTTATTTTGGATGGGTTCAATTCGTATGTGAATGTATTATTAAACAAGGCAAGTCTAAAGTCTTCATAAATGCATTTGTCTTAGCCTATGTCGACAATCAAATTTGGCTTCGCAAAGGTTGATTTCATGAACAAGTGCGATTTTTTAGGAGTTCAACTCCTACCATGCAACTATCAAATCGACCCCTCCGCATCCAAGTTTTAAACCTGCAGCGAAGGAGCGGTGGAGACGTACTCCAATAACAATACGCCGCTTAGAAATCTACCACTTTAATATAATTATATTTGACTCTACTTTTAAAAAAAAAAATTAATGATAGAATAAACTTAAACACAATTATGTAAAGATACTTTAAGTAATATTGGCCGTGCTTAAAATACTTAAATTGTCTTGCCAAAAACCTTGTTCACAAAACCCAACAGAAAAAAAAAGAAAAAAAATTTAAAGAATAAGAGTACAATACACACACACACACACACACACATATATATATATATATATATATATATATATGTCTACGAAAAAAGCTCTTTTTATTAACGCTCCCCTAACAATGACAAGAATAATGAAATGATGCATACCTAACTTAACTGCTTGTAAGTCGTCATATATCGGCACGGTATACCAACTTTCAATAAGTTAATGTTGGTAAAACTTTAGTAAATAAATTAGTAAGTTATTAATTGAATGTATCTCTTTGACATTAATTTTTGGATTATCTTGAAGTTCATACGTGTAAAAAATTTTGGTAAGATGTGTTAGGTTGTCTTTGTTAAATATCCTCTCTAATTTGGGCAATGCATGCAATATTGTCTTCTCATATAGCTGTGAGAGTATCCTAATTGAGGGAAGCCAACTACTACAGAAGTTTTGGATAACAAATCTCAATCACATACATTCTCAAGTAGCATTGTGCTTTTCGTATCAAAATCTTAGAATAATTTGAGGAAATAAGAACTAAAGTTTTTTAATTTTTTTGGCAAATATTATAAATTTATTTTGTCATTATAAGTAAAAATATAACCCATTTATAAGCAGAATTTGTTTTCGTTCTTTTCAACAGAATGGTTTTCACCATTTGCTTTCCGATGGACAGAAGGCGCCAAAACTTGGACCCAAATTTCTCCACTAAACATTTTGGGTTGGGTTTGCCTAGTTCTATGATGTTGGGCCCATCCAAGGGTCATCTACTAGCATGAACTTCACTTGAGCTCTTTTTCTTCACGTGGATGGAGACACCTACATAGGCAAATGCCTACGTATCCTTTTCAAAATCCAATATTAATTATATATTCTTAAATCTAATTGAAAATAAAAATACAAAATATATAATCAATCGGAGTCTAATAGTTTTTGGCTCTGGAGAGGGAATAGAAGAGAATAATAGTGAAAAAAGATAAATTGAAGATAATAAAAAGAGGTTCGGATGAAGGTTTAGATGCTCTCTGTCATGGCTTCTAGCGTGTTCTTTGTGATTAAGATTGCTTATACCTTATTCCCATTTTCTCAAGGTCTTGATATCCCTTATGGCCTCTTGGGCTTTTGTTAACTTTCCTCAGTGGCTTGGCCCAATTTCTAATCCAGCCCATTCTTAGGTGGCATGCTCTCACGCATCCGCATAGTCAAATAATGAAAAATAAATTAGTTACTTGAACCACAGTCGTTCCAATCGTTTAATAAGGAAGAGTTGACTTCTCTAACATACCTTCATTTAAATGTTGGGGTGTTTTTGATAGATGGATATGCTTTGCATTTGTTTCGGACACCCTTTCAGGTATCTTCACACCAATTATGGCCGATAGTACTTCATCAGAAACAAATAGAAACCTACAACTGAACATGCAGCATGGAGCTATTCTGCCTCTAAACGTTTCTAGTATTGACCATGTCCTTGATGATGATACCAATCCTCCCCCTTCTGCCTCCCAAACGCAGAACAAACGAGACCCGGCCATCATTTTATCCCTCACTTTCATGCAAAAGGTGATGACTTTTTTCAGTAAAACTTCTCATTTGCAGATTGATTCTTTCAATTCATATATACGACCGTTTACTTCCAATTACTATATATATCATGTTCTTACATGATACATTTTGTATAGTTGATGGCTGAGCTGGTAGGTACATGGTTGCTGATATTTGGCAGCTGCGCGTCGGTGGTAGTGAATATAAACAATGACAAGGTGGTGACACTGCCAGGGATAGCATTGGTCTGGGGACTAACTGTGATGGTCCTGGTTTACTCTCTTGGCCACATCTCAGGTGCCCATTTCAATCCTGCCGTCACCATTGCTTTTGCCTCCTGCAAGAGGTTACCATGGAAACAGGCTATCATTATTATTTTTAACCTACAATGATCATTGCTCAAAACTACTTAAAAACTTTTGGAAATTAGGAAAAAAGAAAAGAAAAAAAGTCAAATTAATAGGCTGTGACAAGTTTTAGTTAAAATTTTAATTTCCTTTTCCTAATCAAAGTGCCGTTTTGTCGAACAAGAGAAGGAAAATGTGAGTTATTGACGATTATTTACTATCTGGTAATGCTTTTGTCCTAACCAAATTATCTACTAGATAGATAGACACCTTATTGGACAGGTGATATAAGTTTGACTGTAAGTCATAACATTATAAAAGTTGGTTATCTTTTGTATTTTCCAAAAGTTTTAATCAAATCAACTACGTGCATATAAGCTCCAATTAATGCATGCAATTTCTTTAGATACAATGTTAGTTTACATGGCAGTGTCTTTGAATAGCAATAGCTAGGTTGGATCATTTTATTAATCTCAATCTTGCAGGTACCGGCTTATATATCAGCTCAAGTGGTTGGATCAACGCTACAGCGGGAGCCCTTCGATTGTTATTCAATGGGAAAGATGACCAGTTTGCAGGAACACTTCCAGCTGGTTCAAATATGCAGTCTTTTGTGATCGAGTTTGTAAGTACATTCTACCTCATGTTTGTTATATCTGGGGTCGCCACTGATAACAGAGCTGTCAGTTCATCTCCCTAATTATCTCTCCTTACCATTAGCTTCCCTTTATCATTAATGCGTCACAAAATTAAATAAAAAATTTAAGTTGATGGCTAGCCTCATCTTCTCTCTCTCTCTCTTTCTCTCTCTCTCTCTCTCTATATATATAACTTATTCTGCTGCTTATATGTTTATTAAATAGAATATGCAGATAGACGAGCTTGCTGGGCTTGCTATTGGCTCTACCATCCTTATAAACGTGTTGTTTGCCGGGTATCACCTTTTTCACTCTTCAATTTAAATTGACATGAGTACAATATACACTCTCCATTCAACGGCTCTCAAAAGGTCACGAATTCTTTTATTATTGCGGGGATAATTGAAGAAAATAATAAATCTGCAAAATCGAAGGCACAAGGTCAGCTTCCAGCTTGCCGTGTGAAACAACCTTTGCCTTTGACAATGAATGTGCAGAAGCCAAATTATCACAATTATTATTATCAACGAAAACATATTTACTCAAGGTCAACTTAATAATTAAATTATTGTTCATACATATTGAATGACGTATAGTCCTCAAACGCCCTTTGAATCATCACAAACGTCTGATCAATTAACATAATTTTGTGTTTAATTAATACGCTTTGTGGTAATATTGTATCATATGGCAGGCCAATTTCAGGAGCATCAATGAACCCTGCAAGAAGCTTGGGGCCTGCAGTAGTGTCAAACCAATATAAGGATCTGTGGATATACATGGTGGCGCCGGTTCTTGGAGCTCTATCCGGTGCATGGGCTTACAATATGGTCAGATTCACAGACAAACCCTTGCGAGAGATCACACAGACTGCCTCCTTCCTCAAGAGTAGTAGAGGACGTGCATAGCTACCAAGTTTATCAATGGATTTAGCTCATTAACAAGCTAAGAATATGTTTCAAGTCCTCTTTCATAACTCTGTTGGTTGGGTCTGAGAAATCATATCCATACTATTCTGTTTTCCTTAATGAGACTTTCACCCAACACAAAAGTTATCATCATTGAATCTTGCTAGATATCAACAAATTCCATGCTAGAACAGTAGCCTGACATGCTAAATTCTTTTTTTATTTGTTACCTATATATTAAAATTATACTTGAGTGATTACATCTCTCAAATATTTAAGTGTCTTTGTATGTTTTATTAAGAATGTCCTGAATTCTATCACCCAAAGAATGCCAAAGATTAGTACCTGCCCTTCCAAAGAAGAAATTAAGCAGAGAATGACAAAACCCCAAGATCAGCCATGAGGAAATGCAGTTGACGTCGCAAATGCAGTATCTGTAGGAAGTATGTTAACATTGGCTTAAAAATGTCGTCAATAGAACCAGTAAGAAACTCAATGTATATAACAAGTCATATGAAACTAGCCAGGAATCATATACACCAGGTAATATTTCTAATTCAAATCTAGGACGTATAGGATTGACTTAACAAGTTAATTTATTTAGATTAGAAGACTTGAACAATAGATTTAAGTAACTCAAACTCTGCTTGACCACTATAACACCATGTTGACAAAAGCATCAAATCACCCCAGGTTAATACTAATAAACCTCACTGAGTTAGTACTAAACTTGTTAGATTCCATGACTAATCTGAAAGCCTAGGTTTTAATTCCCATTTTACAATTTTTCCACTAAATTAACAAAAGAAACTTGTAAACAGAATCAAACTAATTCTAACTAAAGAAACAGCAATCTATGAAGAGAAAAACTTTCCCTGTGTATATTTCTATTCCTTTGTTGAACTACTTATGAAAGTACCAATATGCAGCTAAGAGAGAGAAATAAGATAATTAAAAAAGGTAAGATTACCTCCTGTTGAAGCAGAGAAGGGACTTTCTCAATTGATACAAGACAACTGAATTGCATTCGCAGCTTCTCTTCTCTAATGCCAGACAATGTATGTTGCGGCAGGGCCAATAAAAGTATTGTCAAAACATCATCTGTTGATGGGTGCATTCCCTTGCAATTACTTTGATCATAATCACACAAAGTAGTTGGCCTTGTTTGAGATAAAGGAAACAGCGTTTCAATTCGTTGTTCAATGCCATCAGTAGTTATAGCCCCCGAAACCACTGTCATAGGCTTTTCACTGTCATCTTTTAGAAATGTCACATTTGTCTCACTACAGCAGGCTCCATCTGTGAAAGTGAGTTGTCCAGTTAAAAGTTCAGCTCCTTGACAACATATATTAGCAGCTATTTCAGGTAAGTTTTCTTTGTAACCCCAAGATGTGACACCTTTACATAATGAAATTTCAGAAGCCAACCATGTGGTCACATGCTTGAAAAGTTCAGTCTCTTGTATTTGTTTCAGTACCTCTTCCTGAAATAACAAAGCTTAAATCATTGAGAACAGAATTCTATATTTGTTATTTTTCTTTTCAAATAAAAATATGAAAAGAAACCAATAGAAGAAGTCGATAAATGAAACTTCTAATGACAATTCGCCTTATTGAAGGGGAAAGATTGAAACAGGACCACATGGAAGTGAGGGGATTGGATGAAAGAGAGGGAAAAGGGATAAAAATAAGCAACACAAAACCTTCATAGCCAGCCTCCCTTTCTCCTCTTCACTTAAGATTATACTGCTATCCTCTTGTCTCCGAACTTCTGCAACCCACTTGATAAACTCCTTCAAATCAGCAGGTGCTGATTTGAATACAACAGAGAGTAAATTTTCAACATCCTTTAAGTCGTCAAATTTCAATTGGAGGGGAACATCTTCTGTTAAGTACTTTGCAACCTTCTTCCAACCCTCATTTCTACAATTCTGCAGATAACCAGAAGACCATGCAAGGCTAATTATAATTTGTACACATGAAAAGAAAGTTTCCCAGAAGAAAGACAACAGGATGACCAATAGAAACAAAGTTGATAGCTAATTTTAAGGTGATCCATAAGTGCAGCTATGGAAGGCAGACAACTTAATCATTTCATGGCCTAATGATCTGATGTTTCAATTTTGCCTACCCCACATTTAATTGAAGATTTTATATTCCCTTTCAGCTCCATTTTTGTCCTACATTCAAGTAATTGGAAAAAGTTTGTATGCATAAATTTAATTGAAAGGGAGGTTCAGAAATTTTGACATTTAAAATAAAATGAAAACGATTCAAGTCTTCCAGCCCTTTACATTTTCCAAATACAATAAGCTTGATTTCAATTACATTTTTATGATAAATGATTTATGTAGAGAACAGAGGAAATGTGATAAGAAATTTTCCATGGCTAAATGGGGGAGGAATCAAGCAGAATAGTACCACAGTATAGAGAATGGATGGTGCTTTCCGACGCCTTGAGACAATCATGAATCTCCAAAAAAGTAGAAGCATAGAAAGTGGATGTGTTAAATACACTTTTGAGAACTCAAAAACTTCAAAACCGGTACAGCGTAACAAGAATATTAAAGGGATAATTCTTTCAACTATAATACTCTGATAAAATAAGAAAATCCAGAGAGGAAAGATATATACCCCCTAGGATGTCCTGTTGCTTTGTCAATGGTATCCATGGCCTCCCAAAGAAGTGTAAGAGGAACCCAATGCGGAGGATATTTGAACCGAGCAACATCCAGAATAAGAACCATATCATTTCCAGCATGGTAGCCCCCAATTGGTGAAAAATGGCCAGTTCCAGTCTATGATGACAAGCAGTAAAATGATTTTCAAGCCTCTTCAGCATCTCACTCTCAGGAATACTCAAACATAAAAGAACTAAATGGAGTTTTTGTGTTTAAATACCCTAACATTACTATCTCACATAAAGACATGCAGAAACCTTTAGGCCTTAATCATTCTAATCGAGGTTCTTATTGATTATAATATATATGAATTGGGCATCGACAATGCCTTAATTTAGCCACTAACACACAAAATAACAAGAACGATTTACTGAAGTTGCATTGGACTGAAGTTACTTTTTTAAAATCAATTCGAAGTCAAAGCTGCATGCATCTGCAGTTACAGTAAAGGTGCGGGGTTATTGGAGGTAATGTAAAGCTGATTTTTGATGATATAGATGTATTTGTACCCAAAAAAAAAAAAAAAAGGACCTTCTAATTAGAAAAAATTAAAGAAGAATAGGCTATATATGCATTAGATTTAGACCTGCTTAAAAGCGGCTCTATGGTAGGAGGAGATGACATGAGAATCCTCAGAAGAAGCAGATGAAATAACATGAGCACGAAAGTCATGAATGTTGGTTTCATTTGTTCTAAAGGCTTCAACATCAGCTCCATTACAATAAGCCAAGCATGCGACTTTACCAAAAGTAATTCCTTTTGCTTGAATCTTACTTAAAGGTTCGCAGCAATCTAACATTGTATCATCAAACCATCGCCAAGGCCCTGCAAATCCAATCTCAGTTTTTGTATACTTGACTATAAAAGGAAAAGTAAGATATATGAAATTACCTTTCCATTTCCTTCCAGGATCAATGGCGAGGGCATTCAAGACAACAGCAAGGGTAGCAAGTCCACAGTAGGCGGGCTCTGATTGAGTTTGGTAATATGATATCAACTTGAAGAATCCTTCCATAGTTCCTGCTTCAAGCGCTTGGGCGAAGAGTTGCTGCAAATCAATCAATCCATGAAGTTGAAGAGTAAAGAATTAACTATTAAGAGCCGGTAGCGAGCTAGCGAGGAGTAAGAGTCGGTTTGGGGAATACAAAAACTGACCTTGCCTTGAGGAGAAGCAAACTCAATAGCAGGGGGAGAGGGAAGAACTCTTCTGTATACACCTGCCATTGCCATTGCCTCTTTTTTTTTTTTTTTTCAAACTTTTTTCTTGGTTTCTAACAGTCCCTGTTTTAAAGAACTTCAACGTGGTTTTCCCGTTTTTCATGAAGTTGGTAGCATTGATTATTAATTTATTATTGGAATGGAAATCATTTCCTGAACTAGGGAGAATGTTTGTTGACCCCGAAAGTATCAAGAAATGACAGTGGGCACCCCTGGTTGGGCACAGAAAGCTCCCTAAAAAACCACAAACACAAATAGTATTACCTCAATCACCCTCATCTACAAATTAAAGAAATTCATACAATCCATTTAGACAACAAAAGAAAAAAGAAAAGAAAAAGGGATAAAATGAAATAAAGAAACTGAGAGTTGGAGAAGAAAAGAAAGAAGAAAGGGAGGAAGAAAAACGAAATGAGGAGAAAAAAAGAGAAATGAAAAATAACTATGAATTGACCATTCTACATGCATTGTTGCTACACTACAAGGTGGTCACTCGATACCTTTGGGTTGGGAAGAGTATTATATATATATATATTTAAAATATTCTAGAAGAATTAATAATTTGTAATATTTATTATAAAAATATAAGTGGATTACTACCACTTGCATAATTAGTGGAGTTACCACTTATGTGTCCATGTGAGAAATGCGTGTGTCATATTTTAATTGATTTATTATTAAGCACAATTATGTGATTTGTGCAAATGAGAAACCATGACGATTCATACACCTATATAAATAGGCACCCAACACTTGTAATGTGATGAAAAGAATTGGACAAGGAAAATTCTCTCATTTTCTCATTCTTTCACTTGTTTATTTATTTCTACCATTAATTTGCTTTGAATTCTATGAGTGATTCACATTTCCTTCACCTCCTTTTGTTACTTATATTACATATAAGTAAACTTTATTACACCACTTATACCAATCCATACTTTTATTCACTTAACTTATAATACGTTATCAGCACGAATTATTTTTCCAGAGGTATGTTGTTTATCTTACCATCTTCTTTCAATTATTATTCGATCAATTTTATTCTTAATTTGTTCTTGTTAATATTAAATATAAGTTAACTACCTTATGAGTATGCTATGTGGTTGCCATTATATTGGATCTTCCACATCAGAAAATAGGGCTAGTTTTATAATATTAAAAATCATTTTATTATCCATCTTACTTTATTATGTTCATATTCTTGTTGTATTGCTTGTGTTATCATTTATGTTTCAAATTTATCTGTTTACAGCCGCGACTTAAAGTTTTCTGGCCTAAATTCATTTGGCTGTGACTTTAAGTCTTTTGGCAATTAATTTACATTACTTGCGTTATTATTTAAACTGTCAATATTAATCCAACTCAGAACCTGAAGTTCTAATTCCTAATTATTAAATTTGTTCATTTTGATTAGATAATGGCAAATTTCAAAAAATTGATGTTTGAGCCATTGTTGCATAATGGAGACAATTATTCAGATTGGGCTGATGATGTTGTACTTCACTTGAATTCCATGGGCATCGGACACACCATAACAAATGAAAATGCTGCATCCCTGCAGGATCAGTCTAAGGCCATGATATTATTGCGTCATCATTTAAGTAAAGGCCTGAAATCCGAATATACAACTATAACTGATCAATTAGCTCTTTGGAATAATTTGAAAGAAAGATTTGATCAGCAAAGAACAATAATATTGCCAAGGGCCCGATTCCAATGGCAGAATTTGAGACTTCAGGATTTCAAAACAATAAGCGAATATAACTCAGCCATGTTCAGAATTGTATCTCAATTGAGGTACTGTGGGCAAACTGTTACTGAAGAGAAGATGTTAGAGAAAACACTATCTACATGTCATCCCTCCAACATGATCCTGATGCAACAATATCGAAAGCGCAAATTTCAGAAATACACTGAGTTGATATCATGTCTTTTGGTTGCTGAGCAAAATAATGAAATCCTATTGAAAAATCATCAATTACGTCCCACTGGATCTACAACATTCCCTGAAGTGAATGCTATGTCATTTAATAAACGTGGTGGCAAGAGTGGTCGTGGTTTTGGCAGAAAAATGTTCCAAACCTAGAGGTGGCCATTTCAAGAAATTTAAACCAAATCACCAGAAGTGGAATAGAAATGACTCGACATATGACAAAGAAAAGGGTCATCAACTCAAACCACAAAGAAGCAATGAAAGTACTTGCTATAGATGTGGCGCAAAGGGCCATTGGTCACGTACTTGCCGTACACCAAAGCATTTAGTAGATCTGTATCAGGCTTCCATAAAGAATAAGGGAAAGAATGTTGAGACAAATTATATAGATGACCCAATGGGTGACACTGATTTTGATATCTCAGATTTCTTTCCTAGTTCAGATGAAGCTATTGGCCAGATAATGATTACTGAAAATGCTCCAGCCAACTGAATAACTATTACTTTCTCACTTTTGTTATATTTTGTAATGATTTTAATTTTTGTTTTGATCTATCTTTTATATACTTTCGTTATAAACAGTTTTGATATGTTTTTGTTTAGCATAAAATCATATCTAATGTAAACTTTTGTAATGAAAGGGAATGGACATCAAGACTTTAGATTTGCCTAAATATGATGGAAATTTGTGCCTAGTTGATAGTGCAACCACACATACAATTCTTAAAGATAAAAAATATTTTCTAAATTTAACCTTTCTGGAAGTAAAGGTTAACACTATATCAGGGTCCGTAAACATGATTGAGGGCTCTAGAAGAGCCACAATAATGCTGACAAATGGTACTAAGTTGAATATTAATAATGTCTTATATTCAAGCAAATCCAGAAGAAATTTGCTCAGTTTCAAAGATATAAGACATAATGGATATCATATTGAGACATGTTGTGAAAATAATATTGAATTCCTTTGTATTACCTCAAATGTCTCAGGACAGAAAGTTAATATTAGAGAAGCTTGAAGCTTTCTCTTCTGGGTTATATTATACATATATAAGGTCCATTCAAACATACGCAGTTATGAAACAGAAGTTTAATGATCCTAAGACTTTTATGTTATGGCATGACCGTCTTGGTCACCCAGGATCATCAATGATGCGTAGAATTGTTGAGAATACAAATGGACACCCACTAAAGAATCAGAAAATCCTTCTGTCCAATGAAACTACTTGTACCGCTTGTTCGCAAGGAAAATTGATTGTTAGACCATCTCTCTCTAAGATTGGTCAAGAATCCCCATCATTTTTACAAAGAATCCAGTGGAATATATGTGGACCTATTCATCCACCAAGTGGACTTTTTCGCTATTTTATGGTTCTAATTGATGCTTCTGCACAGTGGTCTCATGTTTGTTTGTTATCAACTAGAAATATTGCATTTGCAAAGCTACTTGCTCAAATTATAAAATTACGGACACATTTTCTAGATTATCCTATTAGGTCCATACGTTTGGATAATGCTGGTGAGTTTACATCAAAAGTTTTTGATGATTATTGTATGTCCGTTGGAATTGATATTGAGCATCCTGTCCCATATGTCCATACCCAAAATGGTTTGGCATAATCACTTATAAAGCGACTGCAGATAATTGCACGAACTTTATTATTGAGAACACAGTTGCCAACCTTTGTCTGGGGCCATGCTATTTTACATGCTGCATCATTGATCAGATTAAGGCCCACTGCTTATCATAAATATTCACCAATACAACTTGTACTTGGCCAACAACCCAATATATCCCATCTAAGAATTTTCAGTTGTGCCGTACAAGTCCCCATTGCTCCCCCGAAGTAGACAAAAATGGGGCCTCAACGCAGGTTGGGGATATATGTAGGTTACAATTCTCCATCTATTATCAGATATTTAGAACCCATGACGGGTGATATTTTTACTGCACGATTTGCAGATTATCATTTTGATAAGACAGTTTTCCCACCTTTAGGAAAAAAGAAAATGCCTCTCGAAGTTGGGCATGTGCCTCCTGAAAGAAATCCAGAACTTTCTTGGAATGTGAAAAAATTGTCTCATCTTGATCCTCGCATATCTCAATGTGAAAATGAAGTGCAAAGGATGATATATCTTCAGACTATCGCTAATCAGATGTCAGATGCATTTACTGATGCAGCCAAGATAACAAAATCACATATACATGCTGCAAATACACTGGCTCGAATTGAGATTCCTGTTGAGCAAACCCCTAAAGCAACAATGAATAATCAAACTGTTACACGCCAGAAGCGTGGCAGACCTCTTGGATCAAAAGATGCTATCCCTCGAAAAAGAAAATTGATTAATAATGGTCCTGATATAAATAATGATCGAGCTAAAGAATCCACATTCTCTGATTTGTCTCCTGAAATGACAAATGTTCCTAAAGAGACACCTGCCACTGAAGAGGCACAAGTTGTTGATGAAATGCATGTTCCTGAAGTAACAGCTGAATTTAAAAATGAGGAAATTTATATTAATTATGCTTATACTAGAGAAATGTGGAAACATGATGAAATTGTCATTGACGATGTATTTTCATTTGCAGTAGCCACGAATATTATGAATGATGACTTTGAACCACACACAGTGGATGAATGTAGACAAAGGCATGACTGGCCTAAATGGAAAGAAGCAAGAATTATCTTCTTTGGCCAAACGTGAAGCCTTTGGACCTGTAGTCCAAACGCCTAAAGATGTCAAACCCGTTGGATATAAATGGGTATTTACTAGAAAACGGAATGAGAATAATGAGATTGCTAGGTATAAAGCCCGGCTAGTAGCTCAAGGTTTTTCTCAGAGACCGGGTATTGATTTTGATGAAACTTATGCTCCAGTAATGGATATTATCACTTTTAGATATTTGATCAGTTTGGCAGTCTCGGAAAAACTTCACATGCGCCTTATGGATGTGGTAACTGCTTACTTGTATCGTAAATTAGATTCTGATATATATATGAAACTCCCTGAAGGATTTAAATTGCTTGAAGCAATTAAAACACAACCAAGGAGTATGTATTCACTTAAGTTGCAGAGGTCCTTATATAGATTGAAACAATCTGGGAGAATGTGGTACAATCATCTTAGTGAATACTTGATTAAAGAAGGGTAAATTAATGATCCTATATGCCCTTGTGTGTTTATAAAAAGATCAGAATCTGGTTTTGCTATTATAGCAGTATATGTTGATGACATGAATTTAATTGGAACCCCTGAAAAAATCCAAAATGCGGCTGAATATTTGATGAGAGAATTTGAAATGAAAGATTTAGGAAAAACGAAATATTGTCTCGGCCTGCAGATCGAGCATAACTCTGACGGCATATTTATTTACCAATCAGCATATACAGAAAAGCTTTTGAAACGGTTTAAGATAGATAAGGCTCATCCATTGAGTACCCCAATGGTTGTTAGATCTCTTGATCCTAAAAAAGATTCATTCTGTCCTAAAGAGGATAACGAACAGTTACTTGATCCTGAAGTACCATATTTGAACGCTATAGGTGCATTAATGTATTTAGTGCAATATACTAGACCTGATATTGCATTTGCAGTTAATTTGTTAGCAAGGTTTAGTTCCGCACCCACTAGACGGCATTGGAACGGGATCAAACATATTTTTCGTTATCTTCAGGGAACTATTGATCTGGGATTATTTTTTCCATATGAGCCTTCTGAAAATCCTGGATTGGTCGGATATGCTGATGCCGGTTATTTATCTGATCCCCATAAAGCTCGATCACAAACTGGATATGTTTTCACTTATAATGGGACCGCAATTTCATGGCGATCTACTAAACAGAGTTTGGTTGCTACTTCTTCTAACCACTCTGAAATACTTGCATTGCATGAGGCCAACCGAGAGTGTATATGGTTACGTTCTGTTATTCAACACATCCAGAATTCATGCAAATTATCTCCTACTATAAATCTTCCAGCAATCATATATGAAGATAATGCAGCATGTATTGCTCAAGTCCGAGGAGGATATATTAAAGGAGACAGAACAAAGCACATTTCACCGAAGTTCTTCTACACTCATGAACTTCAAGAAAGTCAAAAGATCGATGTGAAGCATATACGTTCAAATGACAATCTTGCAGATTTATTCACTAAAACTTTACCAACATCAACATTTGAGAAACTAGTATACAAAATCGGTATGCAGCGGCCCAACAAGCAATCAATTTGACAAGAGATCTTCTGCCATGATCAGGGGGAGCATTATGGACACATGTGTACTTTACTCTTTTTTCCTTCGATCGGGTTTTGTCCCACTGGGTTTTCCCGACAAGGTTTTTAATGAGGCAGTAAAACACATCCAACACCACTTCATAATTTGTTGTATAATTATGTTTCTTTATTTTGGTTTTTATCCCACTGGGTTTTTCCTTAGTAAAGTCAAATACAATTAAGTGGTAGAATCCAATGGGAGTATTATAAAAATATAAGTGGATTACTACCACTTGCATAATTAGTGGAGTTACCACTTATGTGTCCATGTGAGAAATGTGTGTGTCCATGTGAGAAATGTGTGTGTCATATTTTAATTGATTTATTATTGAGCACAATTATGTGATTTGTGCAAATGAGAAACCATGACGATTCATACAGCTATATAAATAGGCACCCAACACTTGTAATGTGATAAAAAGAATTAGACAAGGAAAATTCTCTCATTTTCTCATTCTTTCACTTGTTTATTTATTTCTACCATTAATTTGCTTTGAATTCTAGGAGTGATTCACATTTCCTTCACCTCCTTTTGTTACTTATATTACATATAAGTAAACTTTATTACACCACTTATACCAATCCATACTTTTATTCACTTGACTTATAATAATATTAACATATAGAATTTTAGCATGACAAAATGATTGTGAGAGTTTTGTTTGAATATTGTTGTTGCGGGCATCCTTTATCTTTATCAAGAATGGTGATGGAGATAATAATAGAATAAGTTCGCCAATCTGTGTTTGCCTTTTACAAGAGTAGCGACATGATTCGCCGGATTATTTAGTCTCTTTTACCACATAATTCAAAGTTGTCACCCACTTTAAACGCACTGAAGCTTTTAGATTTGCCCGAATATGTGCTTAAAAAAATGTGAAAAGAGTCAAATTTTGGATGTTTTTTTCTTTTTTTTTTTGTGTTATTATGTATGTTGCTGAGAAGTACCTTGTGTTTGAGACTTTGAGCAAGTGATCCCACAATGTACATGTATAGCAAATCTCATTTATATAAATAGAAAGAAAAATAGAAAAAATCTGCCAAACTCTTTCACCAAGATGTTTCAAAGATTATATAAACGTGTTTCAATAAGTTGTAGTTTTAATAGAAAAATTTTAATCAAAGCTAGTATTGAAACTTATAAGCCTGTTTTAATTAAACTCGTCTTGGTTACGATTGTAGGTATAGTGGAAATAGGGGCAAACTGTTACATTCGCCATATTTTTATCATGCAATCCACTTCGTAAAAAATTCTTCATACGGATTTCAATTGATATCCTGAGATTTTAAAATATTTCAAGGATTTGAGTAGACCAAATTAGAAAGTGTTCTAACTGGGTTTGATTTCCCATTTAATGAATTTTCTATTCTCATTATAACTTGTTTTTGTTATTTTCTAATTAATTTAAACTCTAGCAAGATGGCCTAAATCAAAGCATAACAAAAGTCTATTATTTTATTTTATCCACTGAAAATGTACTCAAGCAACTCAAGCAGTAACATCCCCTATAGAGTTGACAATCAAACACTAGACCGTCTTTGTATTTTTTTTTCCAGGAATGTGCTGAATTCCATCCATCCAACAAATGCTAAAGATTGGTATATGCCCCTCACAAAGAAGAAATTAAGCAGATGATGGTGGGACACCAAGATCGATTGTGATGAAATGCAGCTGACGTCGCAAATGAAATATCTGCAACACAAGTGTTGACATAATGATTAATTAAGAAAGTTGTTAGTAGAAGCAATTAGTAAATTAAATGAGTATATCTATGAGACTATTGAATCATAGACACAAGATGATATTTCAGATATAGGATTTAAAGGATTGATTAAGTAGGTTAATTTGTTTCACTTTTAAAGCATTTGAACCTATGATGTAACCCAACTCCACTCAACCCCTTTAACACTATGTCGACTGAAGTATCAAAGCACCTCAATAAACTAACTGAGTTTTTTCTTGACTTGTTCCACTCCACAGAAAGCCACGGATTCTACTTGCATTATACAGTCGTTCCACTTAATTCACCCGTGATAGGGACCTTTGATCAGAAAAACTATAATCAGCATCGAACTAATTCTAACAACAAAAGAAACAACACTCTCTCGATCAAGGACAAAAACTTAGTTATTGATAGAGGATATCTCAGTTTGCTCGTCGAACAATTAAAAATGAAAGCGCAAATATGCAACTAAGAAACTCTAAGAAAGGGAGAAAGATAGAGATAAGATAATGAGTGGAACAAAGTAAGATTACCTCCTGTTGAAGCAGAGAAGGGAATTTGTTAACTGATACAAGACAATTAAATTGCATTCGTAGCTTTTCTTCTTTGATGCCAGACCACGTATATTGAGGCAGGGACAATAAAAGCATTGTCAAAACATCTTCTGTAGATGGATGCATTCCTTTGCAGTTACTTAAATCAAAATCACACAAATTACTTGGTTCTGTTAGAAATATAGGGACTAGTGTTTCAATTCTCTGTTCAATGCCATCTTTAGTTGTAGTCCCCGAAGCCGCTGTGATAGGCTTTTCACCATCAGCTTTTACAAATGTCAAATTTGTCTCACTACAAAATGCTTTATCTGACAAACTGAGTTCTCCAGCTAAGATTTCTGCTCCTTGGCGACAAATATTAGCAGCTATTTCAGGTAACGTTTCTTTGTAACTCCCAGATGTGACATCTTTACATAATGAAATTTCAGAAGCCAACCATAAGGTCACATGCTTGAACAGTTCAGTCTCTCGTATTTGTTTCAGTACCTCTTCCTGAAATCATAAGCCTTAAAACTTCGAGATCAGATACTATCTGTAAATTTTTCTCTTCTGACAAAACTATGCAAAGAAGACAATAGAATAATTCGGTCAATGAAACTGTGGAATGAAAATTCACCCTATTCAACGGGAAAGATTGAAACAGGATTACAAGAAAGGGAGGGGGTTGGGAGAAGAGAAGATTATAAGAAATAAAAATAAGCAACATAAAACCTGCATAGCCAGCCTCCCTTTCTCCTCTTCACTTAAGATTACACTCCCATCCTCTTGTCTCGGAACTTCTCCAACCCACTTGATGAACTCCTTGAAATCAGCAGGTGCTGATTTGAATACAGCAGAGAGTAAACTTTTAACATCTTTCAAATCATCAAATTTCAATCGGAGTGGAACATCTTCTCTTAAGTATTTTGCAACCATGATCCAACCTTCATGCCTACAGTTCTGCAGTAAACCCAAAGTTTATGATTTACATCTTCAAGCTCTTCACATTTGCCAAACGTGATTAGCTTTATTTCAACCACATCTATATGGCAAAGTGGTTCATGTGGAGAAAAAAGAAAATTTGGTAAAGAAATTTTCCATGGTTAAATGGGGGACTCAAGCAGAACGGTACCAAAGTATAGAGAATGGCTGGTGCTTTGAGACGCCTTGAGACAATCATGAATCTGCAAAAAGAATAGAAGCATAAATAATGATTGGCTTAAAATGTTAACATCATATGTGCTCAAGAATATAGTGTCTTTAAGAACTCAGAAACTTTGAAACCTGTTACAGCATAATAAGACTATTAGTTGGTACTTATAATATGGAAATCCAGAAAATGAAAGATACCCCCGACGATGTCCTGTTGATTCATCAATGGTATCCATGGCCTCCCAAAGAAGTGTAAGAGGGACCCAGTGGGGAGGATATTTAAATCGAGCAACATCCAGAATGAGAACCATATCCCTTCCAGCATGATAACCCCCAATGGGTGAAAAATGACCAGTTCCAGTCTACAACCAACAGTAATATTCAAGTATACAAGAAGTAAATAAGAACTCGTATATTCAATATGCAAACTACTGACTGAAAATATAGAATTTCATAATATATTTAAATCACAGTCTCAGAGAAGGGCATACTGAAACTTATTTGGCCTTGATTATTCTGATTGAAGTTCTTATTAATATCAAAAATATGATATCAGTGGTATTGACAATGCCTTATTTGTAAGGGGCTCCAGGTATCTGACTCAAAAGATTAACTTAATGGGTGGATTGACCACACACCCGCCCACTACACATTACTGCACGTGGCCCCGCACAGCCCCCCATCCCCCCAAAAAACCAAATAACAAACAAAAAAAAAAAAAGCACCAGTCAATGTGGGACTCAACATTATTATTGGCCACTAATTGCCAATAGAACAAAGTATTTACTTAATTTGTCTTAAAAAGAAGTTACTTCTAACAATCAATGTTCATATGTTCAATCCAATGAGGAAAATTTTTATGGAAAAGAAAAATATTGAATTGAAAAGGGGAAGCAATAGCTGCAGCATCTGCAAAGTAAAAAAGAAAAAGAAACATAATGACTAAAATGGTGGGAAAAAGGAAAAAGAAAAGGCTTATGACTAGACCTGCTTAAAAACTGATCTATGGTAGGAGGAGATAACATGATAATCTTCAGAAGAAGCAGAGGAAATAACATGTCGACGAAAGTCATCAATGTTGGTTTCATTAGTTCTAAAGGCTTCAACATTAGCTCCATTACAATAAGCCAAGCATGCAACTCTCCCAAAGGTAATACCTTGTGCTTTAATGTTACTTAAAGATTCACAGCAATCTAACATAGTATCATCAAACCATCTCCAAGGCCCTGTAAACAAGAAAAAACAAAGATCCCATCTCAGCGTTTACTCTACACTTTTAAGGGTTAGTTATATGAATTACCTTTCCATGTTCTTCCAGGATCAATGGCGAGGGCATTCAAGACAACGGCAAGGCTGGCAAGTCCACAGTACGCGGGCTCTGATTGAGTTTGGTAATATGATATCAACTTGAAGAATCCTTCCATAGTCCCTCCTCCAAGTGCTTCAGCGAAGAGTTGCTGTAATTATCTAACTTGATTAAGAAAACGAATGGCAAAGAATTGCAATGACTAAAGACAGAGGAAGGAAACGATAACTGTGACAATAAGAGAGTAGAGTAAATATTAATTGTACTATAATATAAAAACTAGGTAACCAAGGTACCTTGCCTTGAGGAGAAGCAAACTCAATAGCGGGAGGAGAGGGAAGAATTCTTCTGTAGAGCCCTGCCACTGCCATTTATTTCTTTGCTTGGATTCAGGATTGTAGGTCGAGAATCGTCGAGCTTGAGTTATAGAATTGTTGTTGAAACTTCAACGATTGGCTTTTCCGCGGAAGTTGACTGCCTCGACCTTTTTGACACCCTTGTAACTAAAAAATATGTAGCATATACAGGGTAAAATATAATTAATTAATTAATGGCCGCTCCGGTCTCAAGGTTTGGCAATTTCCTAAAAACTTCCCGTGATTAAAAAATTGACATAAACACCCTGCTTTTAACGAGGTTAGTTAACTGAATCTGTCCAAGTCTTTCATGCAAAGAATAAAATATCCGTCGAATTGATTTATAACAGGATTGAATAATAATTTAACGTAATAATAAATCATAAATAAATAAATAAAAATTTTTCCTTAATATTTTCTAGTAAAATGGTTTCTTAGCTAGCTGTTGCTGTGCTTTCCAAATTCTGAGGAAGTCTACAGACTACATGTGCAAACATCTCCAATGCACAAACACGTACGGCTGCTGACAGTCACTCTTCCTTAACCTTCTACAACACCAACTGCACCAACACAGCCACCTAAGTGCGGTGAAACCAACCCCGCCTCTACACTACAGTCTACAGCAATTCCTCTATTGTCACCATTTCTTAAAAGTTGCAGTGGCAACAAGCCTATCAGAGTCCTCCTATCCCGTCAAATCCACCATCAAAACTCCCATAAAGTCCTTCAATTTCAACTAAATCTACTACAACCACATCTCCACCTACTTTACAACCACCTTAGGCGTCCAGCACTAGCCCAAGAGCCACAAGCACCATCACCTTCACCTGCATAGAAGACACCAGCACCAGTGCTAACCAACCACACCAATTAGCATCAGTCAACTCGACCACCAGTCTCTTACTACTGACCACAGCCACCCCTACCAAGACCTTTTTTACTGCCAGATGCAACAGCCTCACCCCTTCGTACCACCACCCAATTCCCATCGCCACCATTATCAACGACACTCCATGTTAAAAGAAGATGAGAAAGAGATAAATATTAAGGCAGATTGTCTATTTTTTTAATTAGTAATGGCACTCAAGTGGCGAAAATGCCTTTACCACATTACCTCTCAGCTAACATCGTCAAAAAGAAGTGAGGTGTTCATCTCAGTTTCTCAATCACGGGGAGCTTTAGGGGAACTCGAACCTCCCTGGTGTACAAAATTTCTTTCCTATATTCCTCATAGTCATAGACATTCATAACTTCACATTTTCAATATATAATTTATTATTCTTCGCTATATTTAGGTTTCAAAATAAAATAAATTAAATTGTTTAAATTACCAAAAAAGAAAGGAGAATCCACTATTTTAAGATTGTCAATTTAAAAAAAAAAATAGTAATCTGAAACATAGAAGAACAGTAAGAACAGTATCAAGTTTAATTCAGTTTTTAATATCATAACATAAAACTAATATTATTGATATCCATTGATTTAAAGAATCAAATATGTTTTAAAATTTTTTAATGATTATAAAAATAATTATTAAGACAGATTATGGTTAATCACCTTCTGAAACACTAGCACCACATTTAAGTAATCTTTCGCAAATTTTGGTCACTAAATTAGCCAATTTTCAACGGTTTTTGCTGAAACATTTACTAAAGTGAAAACGCTAATTAATTATATTAGTTTTAAGAAAACATTAACGCACCTAAAGATAATATCTTACAAGATAGATGAAGAGGAAAAAAAAAGCAAAAAACAAAAAACAATAACAGTAACAAACAAACATAAATAAAGAAGAATTCTGCTTTCACCATAACATCTTAAAAGAAATTATTTACTTTGTATAAGAGGCATAATGACTGTTTATTCAGCAAAGGTTAGTACAAAATTGACGACAAAATTTAAGAACCGAAAAAGAAAATCAATCAATTTTTGTTGGTGAATAATATGATGTCTTGACATAAAAGTCAGTAGTACAAATAAGTTAGCACTTCACTTGGTTCAAATTCCATTTTGAACCACATTTTAATCTCCGGGATACAACAATTGTCTCTTTGCCATGGGATTTTGAAACTTGAAGAATGCCTCTTGGCTCTTCATAGAAAGGTTTTGATCTCCGGAAAACTCCTTTTGATCCTTGATAAAGACATTTCAATCCTGGGCATACACCATTTTCTTCTCGCACTATAACCTAATAGAGGGTAAGGCGGGGTTGGGGTGGCACGAGATGACCGTTCTTTGGTTATTCTATAAAAATAACCATTAAAAAGAAAAATAAAATAGATGAAGAGGGTGCTACATTTGAGGTGCCGCAAGATCCTTATCTACCTTATCCTCTTGGCATCTCTTGAGAAGGTGGAGCTGCCGTCGTATATGCAAAACCTGCCAAATCCATTTTTTTATGGTGAGAAATCATGGCAATCGACATTAGAACCAACATGTACAGAAATACATCAAGATAATCAAAGATGGTATGTTTAGTGAATATAAATCTGACAGACACCAAAAGGCTCAGACACACAAATTCCTTCATTAACCTGCTCATTTTCTCAAAGTAAACAAAAAGTTCCTTTTAGGTCCCATATTGTATACCCTTTCAACAATAGTAATTTCTTTTGAATATGATATACATTTTCCAACTTCTCGATAAATTGTCTGCGCATTCTTCTTTTGAATGATTACCACTAATGGAAATTGAAAAACGTAAAATCAGAAGCAAAGGTTAAAAAGTAGACACAATGAACTTACCTCTTCTTGAAGCAAGGTTGGAAGATTATCTGTTGAAACAAGGCTATTTATTTCACATATAAGCTTCTCATTCTTCAACCCAGACCATGTATCTTTAGGCAACGCGAGTAAGAGAACTGTTAAAATGTCATTTCCAGCTGGGTATATCCCAGTGCAATCGCTTGGGCCACAGCCACAGTCTCCCTTTTGAGATGAAGGAACCAGCACATCAACCCCTTGCTGACCACTACCATCTACCACGGTTGCAGATAGCACCATAATGGGTTTATCACCATTTCCCCTCACGGATTTCATGCAGGTTTCCTGGCAACAAAACCTCTCTGAGAAACCAAATTTTCCAGCCAAAATTTCAGCCGCTTGGCAACACAAACTTGCAGCAACATCAGACAGATCATGCTTCTGACTTAAAGCTGGCATTTTTTTGCAACAAGAACTTGTAGAAGATAAAAATGCCACAATGTGTTTAAAAAGACCAGTTTCCTGCACTTGTTTTAACACCTCTTCCTGCAAGACAAAACAGTTGGGTTAAAACTTTGGAATGGAATCGCATTTTACTGCAGAAGAAATGCCTCAATCCTCAAGAGCAAAAAGGGGAACATGGCCACAGTGAATCTCTAGAACACCTTAACAGCAAGCCTTCCTTTCTCCTCTTGGCTTAGACTGTTACCACCATCCTCTCGTCTCCGAATTTCTGCAATCCACTTGATAAACTCTCCAAAATTTGATGGAAGTGATGCAAAAACAACTGAGAGCACATCCTCAATATCTTTAAAATCCTTTGACTTTATAAGATCAGGAACATCATCCATTAAATACCTTGCAATACCAACCCAACTCTCATGCTTACAGCTCTGTGAAAAGTACCAAAGTAATATCCTTAATCAGCGTAACAATGTAACCAAAAACTTCAGATACATGATTATATATGCCTTAATGATTAAGGTGGACACATGAGAAAAGCACATGAGTTCATGATTCATCCACCATGTTGTGATTATCTCGCCAAGTAAATATCTAGAAACAACATCTATGATGATGCTGCCAGTCTACTTATTTCCATTAGAAACAGCAAAACCAGAATATACTTTACCAACACATTATAGGTACGGGAGTTAGAAACAAATGAAACAAGCTTTAGATTTCCTAAAATAAGCAGATAGGCAAAATGGATTTTCGTTTAACTGTATCTTTGACAGGTCTAAAACTATAATTCTGACAAACTGATGTATTCTGACACTTTCTAGCTTTTACCTTCTAAACAAGATACAAGAGATAAAATCTTTTACTTCTATTGTAGCCAGCATCAAGACCACGAAAAAAAAGAACAGTTGCCAATAAAAACAAAATAGAGAATGATAAAATTGAAAACTGGTTAGGAGGGACAGAAATGTTGGAAAATCTGTGTAGCATGACATTTCAAAAGTGAAAGCACAAGTTTTTGTGTGTATGTGTTCATCCTGTGTGCAGCGGAAAGCCATCATACCAGCGTATAGAGTAGTCCCGGCTCTCTGTGAGGTCTAGAAATAAGCATAAACCTGAGAACATCAAATTTTCAGAAGTAAATCTAAGATAAAAATGCAAATAAAGAGTTGACAAATCAGGATTCGCCACAAAGTCCAACAATAGACTATATAAATGAATGACAATTGAAAGCATCTCATGCCATGCATAGCCTGCAGAAGTAAATATTATATCAGTAAATCAAAACTCTTTGTTTCATTTCCCAAGATCATCAAACTTAAAAGCAGACTACGTAGTCAAAAAACTCTCCTTTAGATATTTTCACAGGGTAATAATTGCCTAAACAATTTCTTCAGGCTCGTTTGGTTAAAATTTAATACTTCCTGTTTTTTATTTATACAAGATTCCTCTATTTTCCCGATAAGAGATTACCATTCTCTTCCAAACTTTTACGATACCTCCAATTGGTTTAACCAAAATAATTGGTAGACAAAAATTCACATCCTATTTCATTGAGTCTACACATTAACCATATCCTGTCAACTGACAGTAGATTATTGTCACTGAACTTTTTTTAAATGAAAGATACTTGCTACCGCTAATATCTAATAGAAAATTTTCTTTTCTTTTTTTTTTTTAAATTGAGTTTCTTTAAAAACATGGACTTCAGGCCTCTAAAAAGGGGTGTATCTTACAGATTTAATAGAATAAACCTCCTGGTGCATTGTGGATTTGCCAGTTGCTCATTGTTTACAAGATAAAATCTTTCCAATGAAAAGAAGGTATGCCGCTCATCATGTTTGCTTACATTCTTTCAAGATCAGTGCCACATGTTTATTAGTAACACATTTACTTTTTCAACTACTAATTCCCCATCATGACCATCTATTTCAACATTATTTATCATCAACTAAACAATACTAAACTAAAGTAGTGTAATTTACTCAGGAAATGAAACATCTAAGATTGATAGATTGCTTCCAGCATGCATATATAATATCATTGTGATTAGGATTATTTTAATAGGACACTTATGTACTAGAAGCATATACAAGTGCCTACCCTCTGCGTTGTCCAGTTGCTTCATCAATACTATCCATGGCTTCCCATAGAAGTGAAAGCGGAACCCAGTGTGGAGGATACTTAAAGCGTGCAACATCTAAAATCAATGCCATGTCTCTTCCAGCATGATAACCACCAATAGGTGAAAAATGGCCTGTTCCTGTCTGTATAACATCTCAATCCAAAACAAAATTACAAACAAGGAAGCCAGCACCTATCAATGGCTCAAGATATCTAGGAATGCCTTTCATAGAATTTAAACAACATAATAATAATGCAGAAACAATAGACAGTACTAATTAAAAGCAATGGTAGTGGAAGATAGATCACTATGTCACAAGCAACACACACATGCGTGATGAGAGTGTAGTCTAGAGGTGCCATTTGAAATCAGGTCCTTCCAATTGTATTGATCGGAAGTTTCTTCTAATAAAAGAATTGGGAAAAAGAAAAGCATTCCTGAACCTTTCAACTGATCAAATCTCTCAACTGCTGATTTTGATGTTTTATAAAATCATTATATGCTTTATAACATAAAAATATAAACTTCAAAGTTTTTATAAAAATAGCAAATGAAAGCACATGGTGCTATGGTATTCTACTACTCCTTCCTGGTATATGACAAGACTCTGTATGATTAAAATGATACTGTAAGAGTCTTTTAAGCATTAAAGCAAAAGGAATGGCACCACTGCATCCTATTGTTTTAAATCTCATTCACATGTTTAAATAGTGAAGTTGAAATTTGTAAACTGTATTCAGGCTCAAAATCTTCATATATTCTCCAACTTGAATGTAACAAGATTTAAAATTGCATTAAAGGCTACAAATATAAGAAGCACCAACTGAAAAATAATAATAATTTTAAAAAAAAAAAAAGGCCACAGTAGAGATAAGGAAGAAACAAAGTAATTCAAAGCTGATAATTACCTGTTTGAAAGTTCCTCTATGGTATGACGATATCACATGACAATCATCAGAAGTGGAGCATCTGATTAAATACTTTCGGAAGTCATCAATGGTGCTTTGATTTGTGCGGAATGCTTCAACTTTTGCACCAGCACAGTGAGCCAAACAAACAACCTTACCAAATGAGATCCCTTTCTCCTTAACCTTTTCCAGAGGTTCACAACAGTCTAACATGGATTCGTCAAACCACCTCCATGGTCCTGCAAGGCAATCAGTGACTATTGAGCTACAACTGAGAAACCATCTTATAGATAAAACAGTTTTCCAGAACGTGTCCCAATGCCTTAGTCAGTCTCATAGGCCTTCAAAAAGTAGTTGGCTCCAAAAGGTGATGTAATACATACACATGTGATTACAGGAAACTCAATGATATAAACAACCATAAATAATCAAATAAATAAAGGATATAAAAACCACAATCAGTTCACGTAATAAGAAAGTTGACCATAGCAGTCACCAAAGAACCATGACCCATTAAGAAAATTGGCTGTTTTTTTAAGTACTTATTTGACTAAACAACTCAGTCTATGCCGTAAAAAGCATCAAATAACATTTGCAAAATGTACGTGACCACCTGCCCACCAACTAGAGGTAAACAAGCCAAAGGACTACAAGCAGGTACCATGGGAAAAGATTTTGGCATCTCATAACAAGGCAGTGGAACATAAAAAGATAAATAAAACATAAAGGATATATTTAGATATTATGTAAGAAACATTCATTCCACTATAATCTACGTGCACAAGGAATTAAAAATGTTACCCTTCCATTTTCTTCCCGGGTCAATAGCAAGGGAATTCAAGACCATGGAAAGGCTGGCCAATCCACAATATGCAGGCTCAGACTGTGTCTGGAAGTATGAAATCAACCTATAGAAACCTTCCATCGTTCCCCCTTGAATCGCCTCAAGGAAAAGTTGCTGTAATTCAAAAACAAAAATGCTGGTAATACAAAATCATAACATAAGAAACCTTGAATCACCAAAAAGAATCACACTTTACATAATCCAATCTGTAACATTAAATTGATTCAACTCATACAGCCGAGCTGATGACTTCATTCAATTCAACATATAAAACGAAACTTTTCTCAATTCATCATTCCAGATAATACAGAAATAACACTAAAACCCTATATTCCTCCAGTTGACTGTGAGGAAAATTAATAATAATAATAAGAAGAAGAAATAATCCAATCGGAGAAAAATACAATACCTTTCCTTCCGAAGAAGCAAAATCGATTGCCGGCGGAGAAGGGAGAAGTCGTCTATACAAACCGGCCATCGCCATTTTCCAAAATTGTCTTCGTTATTTCCCAAGGGAATTCAAAAAATTTAACAGAACCACGCTTTCTACTCCAATCAACGACCGCAACACAAGAAACAGAGACAGAAGAATGAGGTTAGAGGAGTCAGCACAACAAAAGGCCGTGACTCCGACTGAACGGACACCCCGCGTAAAGGTCGACGGTTTCAAAAGGCTCAACTTTAAAAGGGTAATTTTTTTTATTTGACTCTGGTGATGACTAGGACACTAACCCCTCTCAACGTGTCGGTGACTGACCGCGACTGAATAATTTTCACTTGTCTAAAATATTCTCGATGTGGCGTAAAAGTCTCATTTGATATATGATTATTTATTTGTTATCACATTCCTCCTTTTTATTATTATTATTAATTAATTAACTTATCTTATCTTATCTAATGATATTTGAACTTAGGTCTACGATTTAATTATAATTATTTTTTATATAATTGAATTGATAAATTATTATTAGATAAATAAAAAATAAAAATAAATAAAAGAAGTTAAATTAAATAATATTATAATTACTCATCAAATAATATCTTATCAACTCAACTCAAGATATATAAATTTTTTTTTGTAAATAAATTATAGACCTAACATTATTCTTCTGCGGTATCTACTTTTATGAGTTGATGCTACCTGCAATGTAATCGATACTGGTAAATCTATTTTGCCCCCCTAAACCTCCTAAGATTAGGCTTAAAAGTGAGGACTTCAGTTTTATGAAATTTCAATTTATCCGCTGAACTACGGTAATCAAACTTCAATTAAATCTAGATATATATCTGCATCAACTGTAGTTTAAGTTGTCTTCTCATATGAAGTCCGCAGTGCCTAACTACTATACTTAATCCGGTAAAGAAGAAGGAAAAATTGAGAAAATAGACACAATTAGAGGGTCTAGTTGAAAAATAGACACATCCTAAAAAATTTTCATGCCATAGACACTTTTTTGACAAAAAGACTCAAATACCCCCTTTGAAATTACTTGCATCCGATTAATTATTTACATCCAACGCACTTTTCAAGTATAAAATGGTCAAATTACAAACTATGAGGACTAAAAAGAAGACATAATTAGGGGGTCTATTTAGAGTTGTATATCGCGCGAAGATTTGCGCTGGCTGGACAGACGTTCGACACTCAACATTCTGGTATCCAATTTTTTTATGCAATTCGAGATTAGGGTTGTGCTATTTGCACCCAATTTTTTTAATTTAAAGTTTAAACATTTGTATATAATTACCATAATACCCTTAAATCAAATTACTATTAAATTAGTTAATAAAATAAGAAAATTTTTATTGCCATTGCGATGATAAAATAAAAAAAAAAGTAAAGAAAATTATTTGTGTGCAAATAGTTCTATCCCTGAGATTAATTACTCATCAACATTATAAACAGAAGTTTTTGGTTTTAAATAAATTAATTTTCGGAACTATGGTATTTGCTAGCACCGAATTAATTCTTCACACCTAATATTTCCTATCAGTATCTCTTGTATATTATTAATTACTAACGCATCAAACTTGGTATAAAAGTTTCTCATTTATGATGGGATGGATTTTGATTAAGGTAGTTATATTAGTAATATTAATTACTTTTCTCAAATTTTATCTTAAATTTCGCATTTCAAACGATGTAGATTTTATCGTTGATTAATGAAAATCATTTTTATGCATAATTTTGGTAAATAATTTCGAATATATAGTATTACTTTTTATTAATTATATAGTATAACAGTTTTTTCACTTTAAATTATAAGGTAATTATATTAATTAAATATATGGTATAGATTAATTATTGATAATTGAATATGGTCGACTTTAATTCCTTCTCTAAAATTATATGAGAGTGCAACGTTAATCCATAATTAAATCTACCCATATATTGTAGGGGAAATTATCCCCGGGCCTGGGGCAGGAAGTCTGCTAGCCAGGACAGGGACAAGAAATCCGAGTTCCTGGCCACGCCTGGGGCAAATTGACAACCCCATTTGTATATCTTCTTTCTCTTTCAGAATATCTATTTACGGTATAAAACATTTGATTAATTGTGATAATGAATAAGTTAAAAGGCATTTTTATTTTTAACAAAACTTTAATTTTTTAATTTCTTAAGCAAATTCAATATTGAACAAATAAAAATACTTTTCCTACGTGATTATTAATTTGACGAGCATTAGTATTAGCTTGTCATAGTTAGTGTATAACGAATGTCACTTGTCAACTTGGTATCTTACACTAATAAAGCATGTTAACTCAACGTCTTTAGCCGTTTGCATTCGTCGAAGCATTTACTAACTTATGTAGAATAATATGTTTGTCATTAGATTTTGAATTTCACTAGCCAATAAAAAATTTAGAATTTTGTTAACATAAGATCTGGAAGTATAAAGTTATGTGCAATATAACAGTAAACTGTAAAGTAAAATGACACAAGAGGATTTTACGTGGTTCGATTATAAAACTTACATTCACGGACAACTTAGAGCTGCAATTTACTAAGTTCTTGTTTGTACAATCTTTAAGATCGTTTACAGTGCTAACTCACTCTCACACAATAACCTAATCTTTGTAAAATAAAATGCTGCCAAGATCTTAAACTCTAGTAACACTGGCCACTTTTTGTCGCTGACAACTTAACAACACACTGTTAAGTAAAACATAACTACGTTGTCTGACACTGAATTATTTAAACACTCAACTCATAAGTTCTCTCAAGTATATACTAACTCAGACAGACCTAACCAAAATTATACACGATCATAACCTCTCTTACATGAATAAAACACTGATAAACAACATCAAAGAAGCATCCCAATTTTTGATTGCAGCTCTCCTCCAATTATTCTTGAAATGTCGTGACATATACCTCTCTATATAAGTTTTGTAAAATAACGTTATATATAGGATGATATCCGATTGTGCTATCTCTCCAAAATCCTGTAGAATCTTAATCAAACTCAATTAGGATAAAGGACAATAATTTAGGAAGTGATATAAGCAATCTTCTAAATGGAATGAGACACAAATATGTATTCTCCTAACTCAACTAGGATACATCAATAATATCCTAAATAAAAGAGATATTCAATTATGAATCAAATACTTCCTCAAATAAACTTTTAGAAATAGTTAAATAAGAAACAATATCACAAATATTTTTATTACAAGTTGGTCCAAAATTATCATGTGCATCTCACATGCAAGGATGTCACACGTTGACACCAACAATCTCCTTCTTTTTGGTAACTTGTAATGAAAACATCAAACTGTTTCTGGCCAAATAATAGCACACAAAGATAAGTTATTGGCAATCATATACTAATTAACGGAAAAAACCATACTAAAAGAAATAACAACTTTTTAGTTATAAACCACATAACAGAATAAGACATAACAGAAGAATATCTGAATGTAAATGACTTGCAAAACACAAAACAAAGTCAATTTGACAAACCTATCAAACAACACAAAAGCAAAGTTATATGTATTAGCATAATCAGAGCTAAAATTGAAATGCGGCAAATAAAGAAACAACCAAATCAAATATGCAGGTAAAAACATAAAATATAGGAAAGTAAATCCTGCAAAATATAAGGCATAATGCAGTTCAAATAAAGACGCTTCCCCCTTACTTACTTCCCTTGAATTAAAGGAAGAAGAATCAGTTTAAACAATCATAAACAAAAACAAAATAAACACACACAAAAATCAGAAAATTAGAAACCTCTTCTCCCCCTTGGTTTCATAACAAGTTCCAAAAATAAGTTAAGAGCAAATTAATGACGTCACACAGATTTGCGAACAGGAGGTAAAGAGAAACACACATGTCTTTTCTTGGTGCTGGCAGCTGTAGTTTTAAACTTTTTGCTGGTGGTGGATGGAGTAGGTGGCTCAGAAGCTGCAGGAGTTTCTTACTGCTCGATGTGTTAGTGGTGGAAGCGATAACTTCAGCCACAATTCATTTGATCTCTCTTTCTCTTTTCTCAGCACTGGTTTATGTGTTGTGGGACAGCTCTACAAGGGATTCAGCTGTAATAGTTGATGGAATCTCTTCTGCAGGTTGCTCTGGTTCAGGAGCTGGGTCATGTGAATGCTCTGCATCATGGGGTGGTGAATGTTATGGTGTAGAAACAAGTGGTTCATTATCATGTTCTTCTTCAAGAGTTGGTGAAGGTTGTGGTATAGCTGGTTCTTCTGGAGCTAGCGCATTAGACAAAGATTCATCTTGCAGTTCTGGGATTGCTGCTGTAACTTGTTTCTTCTTCTTGTCAAATTTATGCTTCACCACTTTAACCTTTTCTTGCTCTTCAGTTATGTTCCTTTAGCTTTCTTCTTTGATTTCTTTTGCTTCTTTTTCTTTTTTGCTGTCATGTCTGTCTCAACAGTAGGTTGTTCAGCTTGATCCTCCTCTTGCATTGGCTCTGCTGAATGCTCTTGCACCATATTTTCAGTTATCATAGGTGGTTGGTCTTCTGTAGCAACAGATTTTCCACCAAGATTAGTCTCCAATTCAGATTGCTTTGCTTTGATGTTCTTAATATCCTGCACAATGTCAGACAAAGTAGAATTTATCAAAGCAAGCTGCTCTTCCAAATTGGTCATTGGATTGTTTCTAACCCTTCTTGGTTTTGGTTCGGGAGCAGGCAGATCAGATTTGTCATGCAATCGATGCAGAAGTCCTTTTGTGATGGATTTTGATAGAATCTTAATTAGTGTTCTCTTTTGGGTTAATTGGAACACCATTTTGAGCCAAAAGTCCTTGTATTAGACAAGGAAACACAAGCAAATGATAGTTTGATTTGTATGGTGCAATTTAGACAATCATGCTAAAATTTTCACTCTATCTCCCCTGGCCTGATTCTGATGTGAGGAAGGGAACCTATTGAATTGAGCAATCATATGAAGAACTATATATTTCTTTTTAAGATATTACTGATCAATGCCATCGTTGGGGTTCCAAACTAAATCTTCTCTACCAGTTAGTTCCTTAAGAACATTTTTCATATCAAAACTGTCATCAACAGAATGTAAACTACCAATAGGTATATCGAAGAAAGTATTAATGACATTCGGTGAAAACTTTACAAATTTTCCTCTACAATATACCTTGTGGTAATGAAAGCTCTTCGGGTTATTAATTGATTCATGTATATTTGCATAAAATTCTTGAATCAATGACTTACCAGGGGATAGGAAGTTGTTTATCATTCTAGTTCGATAAATGGACTCAAGTAGTTCACTTAAGCCATATTTGTTAAAGTTTGTTATCTTCACTGGCCTCTCAATTTGCAACTTCCTCTTCTATGTGTATTTCAAGAAATTTTGCTTAACATTTACATTGAGAAACTTAATGAACTTGGGCTTGATTATGTCCTTCATTCATCCAACAGGAATTGTCTCATCTTCACTCATTGTAGGATTAATCGGGATCTCTACATGTTGCTGTTATGACTGAGACGACTGAGAGCTGTGTTACTATTGCGACTAGAGTCACTTGAGGAAGATGTAGCACTGGTGATCTTCTTAGATTTAGATGAGAACGCCATTGTTAGGGTTTGAGTTCTGCAAGAGTTTTGCTGGAACAGAGAGAAGCGAGACAAGAGAGAGAATGGATGGCAAAATGTTACTGACTTTGATATGAACTAAATAGCCCTAACCATGTTAGTGATATACTTGGAAAGAAACTAAGTTTTAATCCAATTCGGTTTCCTATATAATTTCAAATTTTAAAGCCTTTTTCCAAAACAAACTCATTAATATCATTAATGAGATAAATTGAATATTTTGATTTCCATTAAAATAATGAATTTTAATAGAGTTAGATTCCCACCACTAAAGTTTCTTCCTGCAATCCAATAAAGCTGACATGGCATTTTGAAACATGGACACACAAGAAAGTCAAATTTTAATAGGCTTAGCTAGCATCATATGATATAAGAAACATAACAGAAAACAATTACATTTAACGTAACAGCAATATCTGGACATCATATGAATCATTCCAACGAAGCATATTTCAGAGTTGTTTATAATCATCATATGAAAGCTGTTTACCTTTATTTTCATTTAATTGAGATGTCAAAAATAATATTGTGACATAAAAAAATTAATCGCATTGGATTATAAACAAAATAGCTTTCACACAATATAGAGGTTGACTTTTTCATTTGAGTAAGTGACCTCAATATATTTCTTAGATACTCTGAGGTTATTCTCAATTATGGCCTTCATACTCCTACATTGGTAGCCCTCTCAGCATTTTTCATTTTTAATTAGTATCTTAATATTCACACAGCTTTATATAACAGCTCATATAAGCTTAATTAAAAGAAAACTTATGATAGTGCAGATATAATTAACATAACAGAAAATAATGCTTATTAAAAAAACTAACAGATGCCTAAGGCCTTTCTTAGATTCTCAAATCTTACTGCATCCAATGTCTTAGTGAACAAGTCAGCTAATTGTTTATCAGTGAAAATATGTTCAATGTGTATCACCTTAGACTCTACAAGTTCCTTATAAAATGGTATCTTTTGCCTATGTGTTTTGCTCTAGTGTGCTGAACTAGATTTTTGAAAATGTTCATAGCACTATTATTATCATAAAATACAATTATAAGTTTTTGTTGAATACCATAATCACTTAGCATTTGCTTCATCCAAAGTAGTTGTATGCAACAACTCCCTGCTACTATGTATTCAACTTCTGCAGTACACAAAGAGATGAAATTCTGTTTTTGGTTGTGCCAAGAAACTAAGTTAGTACCAAGATAAAAACATTCACCATATGTGCTCTTCTTGTCATCTACATTTCTTACCCAGTCAGCATCACTAAACCCTGTAAGACAATCATTTGTATTTTTAGAAAATGTTGCATAAAATCGCAAGTATACGATATCGTGGACAAGTAATAAAATAAGAGTATAATATCATCTCACGAGGACTGTTACTATTAAAAACCGAAATTGCATTAACTTCTAAGTAATTAAACTAATTATAAAAGATAATTGAGTTGTTGGGAAGATTAAGTAAAACTTGATTAAATTAAATTTAACACTATGTATGCTCACATAAATTTTGGATAGAAGAATCTAATGATTAAAAATATAGGGATCCGATTTCACTAGAATTAATCAATTTAACTTCTCTGATTCAATTGACCAATGTTTATTCTCATTGTTGCCAATCAATTTCACTAATTTAATTATTATTCTTTCTTAAGAAATAATAATTTATATTAATAGATTAGAATCACATCTCTGTCTCATCTAACTCACTATTAATACCCATTAAAGAAAAGAAATCATACAAGATTGCACAAATCACATTCTTATCTCTATCTCACATGATTTATGGCAAGATAATTAAGGACTAATGAGAACATCACTTCTCAGTCTTAATCAACATCTCAATTCATGCAACAATTGGCCAAAAAATCACATGCATTAAGCATATAATTAAATGGCTCAATAATATTGGAATAAACATCAATAAACTAAAATCAAAAGAAATTGAACATCAAAATACGGTTGCATCTTCACCCTAGAAAATGGAAATTAGTTCATATTACAAACAAACATAAAGCTAAACATGTTTTTAAACATAAGTGAAGAGAGGGATAGAAAAACTAGCTATGGAGAATTGAATCTTTGATGATGAAGATAATGGCTATCTGGCTTTTGCCTCTCCTCTCCAATAAGTTCCTCTCCAAGTCTAAACCACTAAAGATCTGCCTTCTACTCACTCCGTTTTTCCCATTCTAAATCCCCGTCTCTTGAATGAACTTTCCCATCTTTTCTTCGTCTTTTCTTAGTCGACCAAAGAGCAACATGCTCATTGCCTCTCCTAGGGATTCCATTAGCATTATCATTTTGTGCCCTCCAAAAGTCAATCCACTTAGCTTGGTAGAAATACTCCACTGAAAGTGCAAATGGGATGTTTTAAAATTCCTGTCAAGCTCATTTTCCTGCACAAGCCATCCAAAATTACCCTTCCACATGATATATATATTATTGTAGAACTTTGTCTTCAATTAATTGGGTTTACAATCCTAAAATATCTTTAGGTATAACTCAAACAAACTTAGACAAAATTTGTCAATTAAACACGAAAGGGGAACATAAAACTCAAGATAAAAGATGAAAATAATATATGAAAATTAAACTTATCAAATACCCCCAAACTTGAGTTTTGGTAGTCCTCGAGCAAAAAGTAGGAGAGAAACAACAAAGTAGACATCACACAAAAACGAAAATATCACTTAAACTAAAAATTGGCCTCAAAGATTGCATTAAAATATAACTCAAGGAAAATTTCAAAACCAAGCACTGATCGAAATTTAAGTTCATAAGATAGTTCCATTTCACCTCAATTCCTTAAATGTGTGTGTAAGCCTTTCACACTTCATCATTTACAGCCAGATCAGTTTATGCTTGAAAGTGAACTAAATTTGATTATTAAGAGTTGAGCATAAATGGACTTCATAAGCCTGCTTTTCAAGCCACTCTCCACTAATGTAGACAAATACAACGATAAAGATCAAATAGAACTTTATTCAGCTTGTAAAGTTTGGCTAGGGTAAAGGTATAATAAAGGATGAAGATTAGCTCAAAACACTCAAAAACACACAAATCAGTCAAATTGTGCAAAGCTCAGCCCCAAAATATGATTCATTACAACACACCCAGTAATTCCCCCCAAATTTATTTATAAACATCTATTCTTCGTATAACACAGAATATAAGAAACTACACCCTCAAACTTTTTTTTAATATATACATTTTTTTTGGAATAATAAAGGGTATAGCTCTCAAACATACATAACATACATTCTTTTTTTTTTCTGGAATGAGAACTCACTGACATTTCTCATTGCATATCCTAACCTCCCTCTTTCTTCCTGAAAATACCGCATGGCTCATAATGCAATTTTGAATGATCTATCTGCTCGTGGGTAAGAAAAAATCTATTTAGAAAATTTATTCATAGGCTAGGGAACATTTTAGTGAGTTATATAAAAGAAAAGGCTTACATAGGCACAAAAGGGGTAACTAGGGTTCAATTTCATATCTGGGTTGGCTAAAAGATTCAAACGAATAAAAAATGGCCTAAATCATTTCCCTGACATTGCACAGTCTAGGATTTTGCTTGAAGTGACAATCAAGCAGATTCTAGAGTCCACTGAAATCTTATGAACACTTAAATGGCATAAACCTTCTCTAAGTAGAAAAAATAACTTAGTGATTATGGCGATGTGCTCAATGTTTTCAAGGAATATAAGCAAAGCAAAACCAATAACAGTTTGAGCAAATAGATCTTTGCATAATTTATCATTTTCTAAGGGTTATTATCAATTCAATCATTTTCTTATCATAGGCCCACAAAACTTAAAAGAAAACATCATTCGAACAAAGAAACCAAAAAAAACACTAGTTTGTTACAAAACAAGTTAGTCATACTGCAAGTTAGTTAGAATGGATTTGAAAAAGTTAAAACTATATTCCCTAACTCTGCCATTTCGGACATAACAGAGCCGAAATGCACTTCAAAAATGTTTGAACTCTTCACCCGGCCACTCTAATAGGTAAGCCTACTGGAATGCTAGTAAAGAGGAACAATAAGAACTTTCACGAACATAATAAAAACATAAATAAAGAGGTTCAAACCTGGGTTGCTGATTACAATCGGAGTGTCAAATCCAATTCATGCCTCTGATCACTTTCTTTAAACCAATTTATTTGGGTTGCAGCTGGATTGAGTTGAAAAGCGAATGCTTGCAATTCGTTGATCAGATCCTCAGCAGTTGAAGCAGTGACTAAGATTTTACGTGCCGACTAAAATAAACAACAAACTATTAAAGAAACCTTTTACATTAACAAACCGATGGGTTTTTGGTAGATATTAAGTTGGGACCAGGAGGCTATCCGAAAAATTTCTTCTAGTGTGCCAAAACCACCTGGTAAAGCTATGAACACATCATAATAAGCAAGCATTCGAGCTATGCGTTCGTGCATGGATATGACTCTAAGTTTATTCCGAACTGTTTTCTCAGTTAGATTTTGTATAGCTAAGGGAGTAGGAATAATACCTATTGCTTGGCTCCCTCCTAAGAATGTAGCTGTAGAAACACACCTTATTAACCAACGGCTACCCCCTCCATATATGACATTAATGTTCCTGGCAGCTAATACCCTACCAAAGTTATCTGCTACTCTCACAAACTTACCATCTCTTCTAGGTTGAGATCCACAAAATACACAAATCTTTTGACATCTTCGAACTGGTGTTCTCTCCATTTTACACTCACTTATCCTATGTACGATATTTTAAAACAAGAGGTGTTGCATTTATAGAGGTAAAAAGAGATGAAATTTCTTGTAATTGACACATGGAGGTGGAAAATTAGGTGGGCATTGATGGATATACAATTAAGGCTCACCCACACAATAAAATTGATCCCTTTTCCCACACTTAAAACATTTGCATCTGCCTTTTGGTGGAAAATAATTGATGCATTGAGGCTTTCATTTGTAAAATGTGGGGACAGCTGTCGATGGGGGTTGCTTGATGTATAATTATTACTCCCACTCATATTTAAAACAAAGAAATCTGCTTTCGGTAGGAGGTTTAATCGATGCACGCATTTGCTTTTCCTACACTTGTCTCCCACTTTTATGGATAGCTGCGTGGTTTATCAAAGGTAAAAGATACACAGTAAAAAATTACTAATAAACAATAATAACAAGATAAACAAGGAGAAGAAAAAAATACAATAGTAACAACAAACAAAAACAAAAAGATTAACAAAAACAAATTAACGATAACAACAACTTGAAAGAGAAATATCAGTCTAAAAAATTAATAATAAGAATGACAAAATCAATGATAACAATAATAAATCACACTAACATGAAAGTTCTTAAAAACAAAACAAATATATACAAATAGTTATAATTATGGCTCACATCTTCCTCTGGTTTGACGTATAGTAACGTTTAAACGCCTTCTATGAGTCTGAGATTTGCTTCCCATCCAGTTTTCTTACAAACTAGCAAATAGGGTCATTTAAAGTCAGATTCCCTAGATTATGGTGTTGATGTCCCTTTCGAAACTGTGTCCATAATTTTATCAATTCTCTTTACACTAATCCGCAAGAATGATTCTCAAGAGTCAGTACGATATTATCTAACGACTTTTTAAATATGTTTTTAAATATAAGTGACGATAGGGATAGAAAACTAGCTATGGAGAATTGAATCTTTGATGATGAAGATGATGGCTATCTGGCTTTTGCCTCTCCTCTCTAACAAGTTCCTCTCCAAATCTGAATCACCAGAGATTTGCCTTCTACTCACTCATTTTGTCCCAGTTCGAATCCCGCTCTCTTGAATGAACTTCCTTCTCTTTTCTTCTTCTTTTCTTAGCCGACCAAAAAGCAACATGCTCATTGCCTCTCCTAGGAATTCCACTAGCATTATCATTATGTCCCTTCCAGAAGTCAATCCACTTAGCTTGGTAGAAGTGAACTGAAAGTGCAAATGGGGTGTTTTAAAATTCCTGTCCAGCTCATTTTCCTCCACAAGTCATCCAAAATTACCCTTCCACATGATATATATTACTGTAGAACTTTGTCTTTAATTAATTGGGTTTACAATCCTGAAATTTGTTTATGTATAACTCAAACAAACTAAGACAAAATTCATCAATTGAACACAAAAGGGGAACATAAAACTCAAGATAAAAGATGAAAATAATGTATAAAAATTAGACTTATCATAAAACCATATTCTATAATCATAGGTTCCATGTACATACCTCATGATTCTTTTAGCTGTTGCCAAATGTGATGCTTTGGGATTTGCTTGAAATCTTACACAAAGTCCTACACTAAAACACAAATCTGATATGCTTGCTGTGAGGTATAACAAGCTGCCAATGATACTTCTATATAAACTTGCATCAACCTCTTTTCCTGCATTATCTTTCGAAAGTTTTAGGTTAGTGCCGATAGGAGTTTTCAGTGGTTTTGCATTCTCAAGTCCAATTTTCTTTACAAGGTTTCTAACATATTTTAATTAAGATATGAATATACCATCATTCATTTGTTTAACCTATAATCCAAGAAAGAAATTTAATTTTTCTACCATGCTCATCTCAAACTCTTCCTGTATCAACTTAACAAACTCATTAGTTTTGCTTTTGTTAGTTGATCCAAACACAATGTCATCTATATATACTTGAGCAACAATAAAATAGTTAGTCCATGTTTGATAAACAAAGTCTTATCATTGCTGCTCCTATTATAACCTCTATTGATCAAAATGTTTGTCAACCTTTCATACCAAGCTCTAGGAGCTTGTTTAAAGCCATACCAAGCTTTATGCAATTTATACACAAAATCAGAATGTTTAGGATCTTCAAATCCTTTAGGCTGTTCAACAAAAGCCTCATCATTGAGAAATCCATTTAAAAAGGCTATTTTAACATCCATTTAATACAAAAAATCAAGCAAGCAAGCAATTGTAAGTAGTAATCTAATTGACTCAAGTCTAGCTACTGGTGCAAAGGTTTCATCAAAGTCTGTGCCTTCTACTTGTGTGCAAACTTGTGCTACTAACCTAGTTTTATTTCTTACTACTTGACCACTTTCATCGGTTTTGTTTTTAAATATACATTTAGTTCCAATGATATTTGCATTTTTTGGCCTAGGAACTAATTCTGATACTTCATTCATTTTAAAATGATTAAGTTCATCTTGCATAACATGAATCCAAACATCTTATTTTAAGGCTTCTTTCATATTTTTTTGCTCAAATAATGAAACATAACATGCAAATCTTACATGATTTCTTATCTTGCTCCTTGTCTTTATTATTCCATCTGGACTTCCTATGATTGAGCTAGTTGGATGTGCCTTTTGTATCTAAGAGGGTGGATCTTTTCTTTCATCTTCATTTCTGATTGAGTTTCTATCCAGATTTATGCTGTAAGATGTAGTTATTGTTTCTATCATAAAAGCAGTTGTTTCCTCTTTCATAACTGAATTTTATTTACTGCTATTGATATCTGGTACTGGACTATCTACATCTTCTGTGAAGCTAGTTTTGCTTTGTTCATGAGAGTACTTTGCATAATCATCTAGATCATCAAATACATTTACAGATTCTATTACTGACTCAGTTCGAAGATTATATACTCGAAAAGCCTTGTTGTTCTATGCATATCCCACAAAAACTCTTTCATCATTTTTTGGATCCAATTTTCCTAACTGATCTCTATCATTTAAGATGTAACACATGTATTCAAAAATATAAAAGTATTCTAAATTAGGTTTTCTTCCTTTCAAAATTTTGTAAGTTTTCTGGTTAGTGCCAGGTCTTAGAAAAACTCTATTTGAAATATAACAAGCAGTGCTTATTGCTTCCGCCCATAGCCTTTTGGTCAATTTCTTGCTATTGAACATCACTCTAACCATCTCTTGAAGTGTCCTATTTTTTTTTTCCACAATGCCATTCTGTTTAGTTGTTTTGGCGGTTGAAAATTCATGTTCAATTCCATGATATTTGCAAAAGTCAGTATACTTAACATTTTCAAACTCCTTGCCATGATCACTCTTTATCCTCACTATCCTGCCAATGTTCTTGTTTTGCTCATTTTCAAGCTTGACACAAAGATTCCTGAAAGCTTTAAAAGTGTCAGATTTTTCTCTAATAAAATCAACCGAAGTATATCTAGAGAAATCATCCACATAAATAAATATGTATCTCTTACCAAAAATGCTTTCAATTTGCTTAGGATCTATAAGATCCATGTAAAGCAAATCCAATATTTTGGATGTGCTAAAATGCGAGACTGATTTATGTGCACTTCTAATTTATTTTCCCAATTGACATGGTTCACAAATTTCATTATTTTTGTCATCAAGTTTAGGGACAACTTTGATAGCACCTAATTTAATTAATTTAATTAGGTCTTTGTAATTTTAATGTCCTAATTTTTGATGCCACAATTTTAAGTGTAAGATCCTAGCATCAAATACACTTTTTACCAAATAATAATTATCTGAAGATCTATTTCCTTCTAAAATGCATTAGCTAAGATTGTCTAAAACCATGCATGTCCTGTGTGAAATTAACAATATACTTGTCATCATATGTCTGACTAACACTAATTAGATTAGCTTTCAAACCTTTAACCAGCAAGACATTTTGAAATTCGGGTAAGCCTTTGACATTCCAAATGTCTTTGCCTATGATCTCACTCTTTGATCCATTACCATAAGTGACATTTCATTCCCTGCATGATTCAAAATCTTTCAAAAACGTCTATTTTCAGTCATGTGCCTA
>SNVD02001345.1:0-14786 GCA_013180625.2 Boswellia sacra | reverse complement strand
AAAACGAAGCAAACCAGCAAATAGAGATTACAGATGGAGTGTTAAATCCAGTTTACGCCTCTTATTGCCATCTCCAAACCAATCAATCCGAGCTGTTGTTGGATCAGGCGAATAGACGAATTCTTGTAGTTTGTCAATTAACTCCCCTGCCGTTGAAGCTGTAACAAGGATTTGCCTCGCTGATGGTGAGATAAAATTTTTTCTACAGCTTGATCAAGAAAAGACAACAAACCATCAAAAAAATTATTGACATTTAACAACCCAATGGGTTTCCGATGGATGTTTAGCTGTGCCCAAGAGGTGATTTGAAATATCTCCTCTAATGTACCATAACCACCGGGCAAAGCTATAAATGCATCAGATTTAATGACCATATGTGCAATACGCTCATGCATGCTAGAGACCTGTAACTCTTCCCCCATTGTGTTGCCTATGATATATCGCACAGCTAATGGTTTAGGGATAATACCGAGAACTTTACTTCCTCCCAAGGATGCAGCTGTCGACACACACCCCATTAACCCAAGACTACCCCCTCCTTAAATCAAATGAATACCCCTCGCAGCTAATGTCCTACCAAGATCAAGAGCTGCTGTTGTACACTCTCCATCTTTACCAAATTGCGATCCACAAAATACGCATATATTTTGGAATCGCCGAATTGGTGTTTTCTCCATTTCTAAAAGTGCTCTAAACTTGTGTGCAAGATAATTGATTGATAGCGTTAACGTGTATTAGTGTGATTCAAGTGCAGACGCATGGATTATAAAATGACATTTTGAGAATATGCAAAATGGATATATACGCACGTAAAACTCACAAATTTGACACATGGGGACATAATTTCGGTGGGGGTTGCTCGATGCAGATTTATCGCCCCAAAATTTGAAAAAATGATATATGCTTTCGGCGAGGTTTGACAAAACCTACACACTTGTCTCCCACGTGAAGCATGGATAATGGTGATACACTTTCGGCGGGGGTTGACAAAACCCCCACACTTGTCTCCCACGTGAAGCATAAAAAATAGAGATACACTTTCGGTGGAGGTTGACAAAACCTTCACACTTGTCTCCCACGTATACTTATGCCATAGGGTAGTCATATGGTTTGTCAAAAATAAAACTTGAAATTAAAACAAACAAAATCAACAAACAACAACAACACAAAAACAACATTGATAATCAGATCAAACGAAACAAGAAAGAAATAAAATTCGACAACAACAACACACATTCAAATATACAAGTAGTTGTGATTGTGGCTCACATCTTCCTCTGGTTTTACTTCCAGTAACGGCTGAAATGCCTTCTATGAGTCGGGGATTTGCTTCCCATCCAGTTTTCTTATAAACTGGCAAATAGGGTCGTTTTTAGTCAGATTCCCTAGACTATGATGCTGCAATTCATCACGAAATTGTGTCCATAGATTAAGCAATTCACGCTGAACAAGTCCACAAGAATGTGACTCGAGAGTTAACAAACCATTATCCAGCGACTCATTACTCAAACCATTCTTAATAACTGAAAGTTTATCTTCTCTATTCCTGGACGCAAAACCTAATGAACGACAAGTCTGGTTACAATTCCATCTAGCACATTTATAACATACTTGTAACCTTTTCGCTCTTCGCCTCTTTGCGTAGTAGCTTTTTCCTAGACCAGGCATGTATTTTGCGAGATTAATGTCCGGCTCACCGGACAATCTCACTTTGGCTTCGATAAGCCATCGGATATCAGCAGGCACATTTAGGAGCATCAACGCCCAAAGTCTAGTCATAACATTGTCGTACTTTTAAAATTTTAAACACACAGCATTTTGAGGAAGTGAAGGCGACAATATTTTAACAAGGTTCGATAGAAGGTAGACTATTGCCATCCATTGAAGGAGGAGAACAAAGAAAGAAGATATTACCGATAATCGCGATCGAAAGTTTGTTTTTCTTACTCAAGATATTGCCAATCTTTTAAACCTTCGTACAATGCTTCAACTCCCGCTTTGTGAATGATTCACGCAAGTTGTCTTGCACAAATTATATGTGCGATGTTACGGACATAATCACAACTTAAACAAAAGGAAGGAAAAAGAAAAGAGCAGAAACGAACTAAAGACATATAAAAGAGATAACAAAAAAGATATGCAAACAAAATCAAAACATAGTAAAAATATAGATATATATATATAAAAACGCATAAAACAGAGGTGCAAGGAGCAATATAAACCTGTCATTATGAATGGTCCTACTCTAACGAAAGGAATCTCCTCGAGACATAAAAATCGATTATTATTACCTTATTTTATTTTTCTTTTCTTTTATTTATTTATTTTTTTAAAAACATTGGTTGCCTCCCAATAAGCGCTTGGTTTAACGTCCTCAGCCCGACGTTGGTTCCATCATGGTAGGGTCCAATCTCCGCTGTGCTTCTCTAGTGGGCTTGGATCCTTCTTCAAACAAGAAATGGTGCAAGCATATGGCTGGGCCTTGGATGTTAGCAATCGTCCACTTAATAGCTGTTTTGTGAACTCTAAATACTCGGACGCGTTTCTCTTCTTGTAGTGGTGCAAGGCCCATTTCTATTTTAACTAGCAAAGGATCTTTGTTACCCAAAAACACATGCCTCAAATAATCTGGAAGTAGCTTAAGCTCCAAGGTATTGGCTTTCATCACAGAAAGAAGAAGTTTCTCATTAGATAAAAGCAATTCAATGTACGAAACATCATACCTGTTTGTGATTATAGCTATAGTCTCATCTACGCATGCCATAGCTTCCTCCATTTCTTTAGTCACTTGTATCAGCTTTCTTGGTTCTTTGAAACTTTCTATCCTTATGTGTTCACTAATAGCAACATCCACTCCCTTCTTGCGAGTTAACTCAAAACATTGTTGTGGCAAATAATCAATAACGTCAACTGCAAAAACAGAATGTAAGTCATTAGAGTACCTCATTTCCTCAAAAATATTAAAACATATCACCTTGCCATCCAACTCTATGGTCAAAGTGCCATAATGAACATCAATCTTTTGTTCTAGCAGTTTTCGAGAATGGTCTCCCTAAAAGAATCGGTGTTGGATTAGGAGATGTCTCATCTTCTATTTTAAGGACATAGAAGTCTGCTGAAAAAACCAATTGATTCACCTGCACAAGCACATCTTCCACAACTCTTTTGGTATATGCATTAAAACGATCAGCAATTTGAATGATAATACCAATTTCCGCAAAAGGTCCAAGATTTAAAGAAGCATAAATAGAATATGGCATGATTTTAATAGATGCTTCTAAATCTAACATAACTCTTTCAAACTTGGTTTTACCAATGGTGCATGGCATGGCGAACGTACCTGGATCTTTGCACATTGGAGGAATTTTCCTTTGCAATACAACTGAAACATCTTCCCCCACACTTACTTTCTCATTTCCCGTCAACTTCGAACCTTTCGCTCTTGTTGGTGCATAACTCCTTGAGAAATTTTGTACAACAAGGTACTTGCTCGATAGCATCCAGAAGTGGTATATTTACCTCGAGTTTGTGAGAAGTTTCCAGGATTTCTTGTTCTTGTTCTTCCTTCTTTGATTTTGCAAATCTGCTAGGAAATGGTGGAGGAGTAACATAAGAAGGAATTTGAGTTTCAAAATCGACCTTAGAAGATGATGTGTTGTTCATGGTGGAAGTGGTGTCATCTCCTTCATCAGTTTGTGATTTCTTTGTCAAGTTTTGGATACTTGCCCCAGTTTCCATTTTGCCTCCCCATTTTGAATTTCTCTCCACTTTGCAAAGTTATCGCACAAGCATTCTCTCTTGGATTGATCACTGTTTTGAGAAGATAATTTTTCTTTCATGAGTATTGTGCCCTCGAATTTGCTCATGCTAGTAGCCAATTGTCCCATTTGATTTGAGAGATTTTGGATACTTGCCCCCGTTTCCTGCTGGAATTGCATTGTGTTAGTGGCAAGTGCATTAACAATATCTTCGAGAGACATACCTGAGTATTGCGAAGCTGGTTGCGGTGCTGGATGTGGCATTGGTGGTGGTTGCATTTGAAATGGTTGCTGCACTCTAGGTTGATTGAAACTTTGTGGCCGATTTGGTATCACATTTGGAGTGATGGGTTGATGATTCCAGTAACTGAAATTATGTTGATCTTCCCATCCATCATTGTAAGTGCTAGAGAAAGGATCATACCATTGCCTCGTTTGTCCTGGAAATCCACCCATGGCATTGGCTTGTTCCATATATTCTTCTTGTAAAGTTGGATACATGTCGATTAGATGCTCCATGGTAGAATATACCTCACATGCATAAGATTTCTGCATATGTCCTGTAGCCATGTTTTCCACAAGAGAAGTTAACTCAGAAAGTTGTTGTTCAATGTTATGAGTGCTTACCTCATTTACACTCCAATGTAAATGTGGCTCAAATTGGCTACTGAATTGTTGGAAATTTACTGCCATGTTGCCCAAACACAAACAATCAGAAAAGAAAAACAAAGAAAATATGAATCAACAATGAAAACAAAATAACAAATCGATTAGAAAATCAATCCCCGGCAACGGCTCCAAAAACTTGATGCGTTCGAAACTAGCAAGTATACTAGTCGCACAAGTAATAAAGTGATGAGTAAGATATCGTTCCCACGAGGATTGATTCTAATTGAATTTGATATTTTCCAGCAACAATAAACTAAACAGGGGGGGTTTTGTTGATGGATTAACTAAATGAAATATTAATGTAAATGCACAATAATACAACACAAAGTAAAATGGAGTGAAAAATCAATGAGAGTAACCTGGTTAAGGGATCATTCTCTGCCACAAGATATGGATTTGTGAATTAAACATAGAATTGTCATTCAATTACACCATTGAATTTCAAACCGTAGATAACAACAAGCTCTGTTATCCCAATCTTTCCTTACTTTGTTGTTAAATAAAACAGGCTCTTTATTTAATCTCTATCCATTAAACAACCTATAATAAGCTCTCTAAATTTAATTCAATGGATGCATTACGAAAAGAAAGACAGGTTGATCTAAGCAATAAACACACAAGCTCGGATTATTTAACTTAGGTTATATTCTACAATTGCAATCTCTGATCACAATTTTGCTACTAATGATTAGAAATTCAAGACAATTACGGATCAAGATTTCTAGTCTAGCAATAAATCACAACCAGATTATATTCTGTTGGCCACTCAAATACAATCAGCAAGCAATCATAAGCATTAAATATGGGAGAATACAAGCAACTTCAATTAGAGAATTGGATAACAATTCCTTACACAATCAACTTACAAAAACCATATCAGGGGCTTTGAAATCAACCTCAACATCCCAATCAATTGTCTTTACACATATTCAGACACAATACAAATACAATACAATATGGAGACAATTCCAGAAAATGAAGGGGAAAGGGAAAACTTAGCAAATTTGATGAAAATCCTTAAGATTGTAGTTCTTCCTCTTTCCAAGCTCTCTTTCCTCACTTCAAGAATTCCCAAGAACGGGTGTATGAGGTGGGGGGGGAGAAATCTAAGATGCAGCCTCCTCCACGTTCTCCCCTCTTCAAGTTATGAAATAAAACCCTAAAATATGTTTAAATACTCTGCTACCGTAACGTGCTACAGTGTCCCGTATTATACATGCTACAGTGATGTGTGGAATTACATTTCTACACTTCTCACACTGTTTTGATACAACTTTCGGTACACTGAATGGATTCATAAACCGTAAATTTCTCCAAAAAGTAGACTTCGAGAGCTTTTCAACGGTATATGATATGTCATCGGTTTCATTGTATATCAATACAATTAAATCCGAAAAGATGGTTGACTAGCAGAGGTGAAAATGAAGGGTTTTACTCCATTTTTGTGCAAGTTGCTCCAAAACTCCTACAAACATCAAAAACACACAAAAACATAAAAATACCAAGGAATATAGCAAAGAAACATGGACGAATTGATATGAAAATGATATATAAATAGACACTTATCATGGCTTGTTCCATATCTCCTTCCTGTAAAATTGGATACATGTCCAATGGATGCTCCATGGTAGAATATATCCCACATGCATAAGATTTCTGCATATGTCCTACAGCCATGTTTTCCACAAGAGAGGTTAGCTCAGAAAGTTGTTGTTCAATGTTCGGAGTGCTTACCTCATTTACTCTCCATTGTAGTTGTGGCTCAAATCCGCCTCTGAATTGATGGAAGTTTACTGCCATGTCGTCTAAACACAAACAATCAAAAAAGAAAAACAAACAAAAATATTAATCAACAATGAAAACAAAATAACAAATCGATTAGAAAATCAATCCCCGGCAACGGCGCCAAAACTTGATGCGTTCGAAACTAGCAAGTATACTAGTCGCACAAGTAATAAAGTGATAAGTAAGATATCGTTCCCACGAGGATTGATTCTAATTGAATTTTTTATTTCCAGCAACAATAAACTAAACAGGGGGGGATTTTTGTTGAATGCTTTACTAAATGAAATAAGAATGCAAGTAAAGAATAACAAAACATAAAGCAAATTTGAATGAAAAATCAATGGGAGAAAGCTGGTTAAGGAATCCTTCTCTACCACAAGATATGGATTTGCGAATTAATTGTAGAATTGTCATCTAATTACAGCATTGAAGTTATCAACCGTAGATAATAACAAACTCTATTACCCCAATCTTTCCTTACTTTGTTGTTAAATAAAACAAGCTCTTTATTTAATCTCTATCCATTAAACAACCTAGAACAAGCTCTCTGAGTTTAATTCAATGGATGCATTATGATAAGAAAGATATGTTGATCTAAGCAATAAACACACAAGCTCGGATTATTTAACTTAGGTTGTATTCTCCAATTGTAATCTCGGATCACAATTTTGCTACTAATGATTAGAATTTCAAGACAATTACGGATCAAGATTTCTAGTCTAGCAATAAACCACAACCAGATTATATTCAGTTGGCCACTCAAATACAATCAGCAAGCAATCATAAGCATTAAATATGGGAGAATACAAGCAACTTCAATTAGAGAATTGGATAACAATTCCTTACACAATCAACTTACAAAAACCATATCAGGGGCTTTGAAATCACCCTCAACCATTTCAGATTCAGTTACACATGTTTAAGAACGTGGTAAATACAATACAACATGGAGACATTCCAGAAAATGAAAGGACAGGGAAAAACTTAGCAAATTTGATGTAATTCTCTTTGGATTGTAGTTCTTCCTCTTTCCAAGCTTCCTTTCTCCTACAAGAACTCCAAGAGATGAAAGAATTCCAGAGCTGCAGCCTCCACCACGTTCTCCCCTCTTCAAGTTATGAAATAAAAGCCTAAAATGTGTTTAAATACTCTGCTACAGTAATGTGCTACAGTGTCTCGTATTATACATTGATAAGTGTCTATTTATATATCATTTTCATATCAATTCGTCCATGTTTCTTTGCTATTTTCCTTGGTAGTTTTATGTTTTTGTGTGGTTTTGATGTTTGTAGGAGTTTTGGAGCAACTTGCACAAACATGGAGTAAAACCCTTCATTTTCACCTCTGCTAGTCAACCATCTTCTCGGATTTAATTGCATTGATATACAATGAACCCGATGACATATCATATACCGTTGAAAAGCTCTCGAAGTCTACTTTTTGGAGAAAATTAAGGTTTATGAATCCATTCAGTGTACCGAAAGTTGTAATCAAAACAGTGTGAGAAGTGTAGAAATGTAATTCCACACATCATGTAGCATGTATAATACGGGACACTGTAGCACGTTACTGTAGCAGAGTATTTAAACACATTTTAGGGTTTTATTTCATAACTTGAAGAGTGGAAAACGTGGGAGGAGGCTGCATTTCTGGATTTCTCTCATCCCTTGGAGTTCTTGAAGGAGAAAGAAGATTTTGAAAGGGAGGAACTACAATTCCAAGAAAATTCATCTACACAGAAGATTTTCGAAGAATTTGCTAAGTTCTTTCTTTCCTTTTCAATTCTGGAATTTCTCTGTATTGTATTTGTTATTCTGATTGAATATGTTTAACTAAATCTGAATTGGTTGAGGGTGATTTCAAAGCCCTTGATATGGATTTTGTGAGTTGATTGTGTAAGAATTTGTTATCCAATTCTCTAATTGATGTTGCTTGTATTTTCCCATATCTAATGCTTATGATTGCTTACTGATGGTATTTGGAATGGCCAACTAAATATAATCTGTTGTTGTCTATTGCTAGATTAGAAATCTTGATCCGTAATTGTCATGAATTTTCAATCATTAGTAGCAAAATTGTGATCAGAGATTGCAATTGGAAAATACAACCTAGGTTAAATAATCCGAACTTGTGTGATTATTGCTTAGATCAACCTATCTTTCTCATCGTAAAGCTTCTATTGAATTAAACTTAGAGAGCTTGTTCTAGGTTGTTTAATGGATAGAGATTAAATAAAGAGCTTGTTTTATTTAACAACAAGTAAGGAAAGATTGGGATAACAGAGCTTGTTGTTATCTACGGTTGATAACTTCAATGCTGTAATTGGATTACAATTCTATGTTAATTCACAAATTCATATCTTGTGGCAGAGAAAAAACCCTTAACCAAGTGTCTCTCATTGACCTTTCATTCAAATTAACTTCTGTTTTGTTATTCTTAATTTGCATTCTTATTTCATTTAGTTAATCATTCAACAAAACCCCCCCTGTTTAGTTTATCGTTGCTGAAAAATAACGAATTCAATTAGAATCAATCCTCGTGGGAACGATATCTACTTATCACTTTATTACTTGTGCGACTAGTATACTTGCTAGTTTCTAACGCATCAAGTTTTTGGCGCCGTTGCCGGGGATTGATTTTCTAATCAATTTGTTATTCTGTTTTTAGTACTGATTCTTGATTATTATTTCCTGATTGTTTGTGTTTAGGCTTTTATGTCTGAGGGAGAAGCGGATCAACGACTTAAGAGAATTAAGGAGTTTCTTCAATCCTCGAATTTAAAGCTAAATCGGTCAATTTCAACTCCACCTCCAGAATTTGACCTTGCACGACATACTTCCTGCCCATCTTCGTTGTAGTTCATCAAATCTGATCAGAAGCATGCGATGGAAAACAAAAAAAGGATCAGCACTCTTTGGAGTTTTAGCAGGCTGCGGCTCCAATTATGATCAACAACCGCTATGCATAAGCACCAATTTTGAGATAGATTTTGAACTTAAATCTGGACTGATTCATCTCTTGCCTACATTTCATGGTTTTGCAGGAGAGGATCCGAACAAACACCTCAAAGAATTTCATGTGATATGCTCAAGTATGAAGCCAACCGGCGTTTCTGAAGAGCAAATTAAATTGAGAGCTTTCCCATTCTCATTAGCAGATTTGGCCAAAGATTGGCTATACTATTACCATGCGGGTACCATTACCACTGCACTAATGAGTAATAAACTCTTTTATAGAATACTTTACCCACTTCGAAAGTTATAAACATTAAAAACGAGTATTAGTGCATTTCGACAACACCAATGGAAGAGATCACTTCATGCAATATTGAGAGATTAGAAGGTTATATTGCGAGCTGTCCAAACCATGCAAATTAGTGATGGACTCCTAAATTAGGTCAATATTTCTATAGGGTCTCCTACCCAATGGAAAGGGTAGCATGATGCTGCTGTGGTGGAGGCACTGGGTTTAATACACACCGAATGTTGCAAGACGTTTGATTATCGACATGGCAACAAACTCCCAACAATTCAGCGGTCAATTTGAGCCACAACTACCAAGGAGAGTAAATGAGGTAAGTACCCCGAACATTGAACAACAACTTTCTGAGCTTACCTCTCTTGTAAAAAAAATGGCTGTAGGACATATGCATCAATCTTATGTATGTGGAGTATATTCTACCACGGAGCATCCAACCGACATGTGTCCAACTTTGCAAGAAGGAGATACGGAACAAGCCAACGCCATGGGTGGATTTCTAGGACAACCAAGCCAAAGTTATAGTAATCATCAACCAATCACTCCAAATGCCATACCAAATCAGCCACCAGGTTTCAATCAATCAAGAGTGCAGCAATCATTTCAAATGGAACCACAACCAGCACCACAACTAGCTCCACAAAACTCAGGTATGGATCTCCAAGACATTGTTAAAGTACTTGCTACTAACACAATGCAATTTCAGCAGGAAACTAGGGCAAGTATCCAAAACCTGGAAAATCAAATGGGACAATTGGCTACTAACATGAGCAAATTCGAGAGCAAGAGCTTAGAAAAATTACCTTCTCAGACAGTGATCAATCCAAGAGAGAATGCTAGTGCAATCACTTTGAGAAGTGGAAAGCAATTACAAGTTCCACAAAAAGGGTCACAAACTAATGAAGGGGATGACACCACTTCCACCATGAACAAAACATCATCTTCTAAGGTAGACCTTAAAACTCAAATTCCTTCATATGTTACTCCTCCACCTTTTCCTAGCAGATTTGCAAAATCAAAGAAGGAGGAACAAGAACAGGAAATCCTGGAAACTTTTAGCAAGATCGAGGTAAATATACCACTTCTGGATCTATTAAGCAAGTACCCATCGTTATGCAACATTTCTACAGAGGAGTTATAGCACCCAAACCAAGAGAAAGTTGATAGGAAATGAAGAAATGTCAAGCGTGTGGGAGACAAAATGTTTCAAGCTGTACTTACTGAAGAAAAATTCTCTGAATGCAAAGATCCAGGTACGTACCCATTCCATGCCCATTGGTAAACAGTTTGAAAGAGCATGACTTAGATTTAGGATGGCATCTATATATCATGCCATTTCTATTTATGCTTCTTTAAATCTTAGGACCAATCTTTTGCGAAAACTGGGATTTACCATTGCAACCTTGCTAGATCGTCTCTACAGGCTCTCCCAAGGGAGTTGATTGGAAGATGTTGCTTTGTGCAGTAAATCATTGGTTATTCCCAGCAGACTTCTATGTTCTTGAAATGTGAGGAATGAGACATCTCCTAATCCAACTCCGATTCTTTTAGGGAGACCATTCTCGAAAACTGTTAGAACCAAGATTGATTTTCATGATGGCACTCTCATCATAGAGTTTGATGGCAAGGTGATATGTTTCAATATATTTTAGGCAATGAGGTACTCTAGTGACTTACATTCTGTTTTTGCAGTTGATGTTATTGATTCTTTTGTCCAACAACAGTTGTAGTTTAAACTACCATAGGTGATGGATTGGAAGTGGTTTTTAGTGAGCACATAGGGACAGAAAATTACAAGGAATCAAGAAGGTTGATACAAGTGTCCAAAGAAATGGAGGAAGCAGCGGCAAGCTTAGATGAGACCATAGCTATAACCACAAATAGGTATGATGTTTCGTGCATTCAATTTCCTTTATCTAATGTGAAACTTCTGCCTTCTATGATGAAAGCCCCTACCTTGGAGCTTAAGCCTCTTCCAGATCATTTGAAGCATGGATTCTTGGATAAGAATGATCCTTTGCCAGTTAAAATAGAAATGGGCTTTGCACCACTACAAGAAGAGAAACTCGTCCGAGTACTTAGAGATCACAAAACAGCTATTGGGTGGACGATTGTTGACATCCAAGGCCCAGCCATATGCATGGACCGTATCTTTTTGGAAAAAGGATCCAAGCCCACTAGAGAAGCACAGTGGAGATTGGATCCTCCCATGATGGAACCAAGGTCGGGCTGAGGACGTTAAACCAAGCGCTTATTGGGAGGCAACCCAATGTTTTTGTAAAATAAATTAAAAAAAGAAAAGAAAAGAAAATTAAAATAAGGAATAATGATCAATTTTTGTGTCTCGAGGAGATTCCTTTCGTAGACCATCAAATTGACCAGGTTTTATCTCTCTTTGCCATCTGTCTTATTTGTTTTATATTTTTTTTTACTTTTTTTTGACTTTTGTTTGCTATCGTGTTGTTATCTCTTTTATGTGTCTTTAGTTTCGTTTCTGCTCTTTTCTTTTTCTTTGTTTTGTTTAATTTGATTATTCTGTACTTCGAACTCATGTATGTGCGGCAACATGATTGAGGAAACATATCAAACGGGAGTGAAGCCATTGTTTGAAGGTTTGAAAAGTTGCATTATCTGGGAGGAAGATAAACTCTATCAGCAATTATCTTGGTAATATCTCTCCTTTTCTTTCTCTTCAATGGATGCTGATATCTTCTATTACGAACCTTCATAATCTATATTTCCCTTCACTTTCACCTTCAAAAGGCTGTGTTTTAATAATTTATAAAGATACGGAGACTAGACCGTTGGACATTGATGATCCTAAAGTCCCTGCTGATATTTGTTTTTCCTGGATGGTGCTTATCGAAGTCCATAGTGAGATTTGTCCGGTGACGCCGGACATTAATCTCGCATATAAGTACATGCCTGGGTCTAGGAAAGAGCTACTACGCCAAGAGGCGAGAGCGAAAAGGTTACAAGTATGTTATAAATGTGCTAGATGGAATTGTAACCAGACTTGTCGTTCATTAGGTTTTGTGTACAGGAATAGAGAAGATAAACTTTCATTTATTAAGAATGGTTTGAGTAATGAGTCGCTGGATAATGTTTTGTTAACTCTCGAGTCACATTCTTGTGGACTTGTTCAGCTTGAATTGCTTAATCTATGGACACAATTTCGTGTTGAATTGCAGTGTTATAGTCTAGGGAATCTGACTAAAAACGACCCTGTTTGCCAGTTTATAAGAAAACTGGATGGGAAGCAAATCCCCGACTCATAGAAGGCGTTTCAGCCGTTACTGGACGTAAAACCAGAGGAAGAGGTGAGCCACAATCACAACTACTTGTATATTTGAATGTGTGTTGTTGTTGTCGAATTTTATTTCTTTCTTGTTTCGTTTGATCTGATTATCAATGTTGTTTTGTGTGTTGTTGTTGTTTGTTGATTTTGTTTGTTTTAATTTCAAGTTTTCTTTTTGACAAACCATATGACTACCCTATGGCATAAGTACACGTAGGAGACAAGTGTGGAGGTTTTGTCAACCTCCACCGAAAGTGTATCTCTATTTTTTATGCTTCACGTGGGAGACAAGTGTGGGGGTTTTGTCAACCCCGCCGAAAGTGTATCTCCATTTTCCATGCTTCACGTGGGAGACAAGTGTGTAGGTTTTGTCAAACCTCGCCGAAAGCATATCTCATTTTTTCAAATCTTGGGGCGATAAATCTGCATAGAGCAACCCCCAAATGTCCCCATGTGTCAAAATTTGAGAGTTTTATGGGTGTATATATACATTCTGCATATTTTCATATGTCATTCCATAACCTGTCTTGCAATTGAAAAGAATAATATCTAACGTGTCTTACACAAGATTAGAGCACTTGTAGAAATGGAGAAAACACCAATTCGGCGATTTCGCAATATATGCGTATTTTGCGGATCGCAATTTGGTAAAGATGGAGAGTTTACCATAGCAGCTCTTGATCTTGGTAGGACATTAGCTGCGAGGGGTATTAATTTGATTTATGGAGGGGGTAGTCTTGGGTTAATGGGGTGTGTGTCAACGGCTGCATCCCTAGGAGGGAGCAAAGTTCTCGGCATTATCCCTAAACCATTAGCTGTACGAGATATCGTAGGACAAACACCATATTGGGTGAAGATGTACAGGTCTTAGTAATGCATGAGCGTATTGCACATATGGGTGGTAAGTCCGATGCATTTAAGCTTTTGACCGGGGGTTTATGGTTATGATGGCGTTCGAAAACTAGCAAGTATAATAGTAGCACAAGTAAAAGTGATGAGTGAGATATCGTTCCCACGAGGTTGATTCTAATTAAATTTGTTATTTTTCAGCAACAATAAACTAAATATGGGGGGTTTTGTTGAATGATTAATTAAACTGAATACAAAGGCAAATAAAGAATAACACAACACAATATTAAATGAATTGAAAATTCAATGAGAGACACTTGGTTAAGGGTCCTTTCTCTGCCACAAGATATGAATTTGTGAATTATAATTGTAGAATTGTTATCCAAGTACCCATTGAAAATTACCAACCGTAGATAACAACAAGTCTGTTATCCGATATCTTTCCTGTACTTTGTTGATTAAAGACAAAAAACAGGCTCGTTATATTTAATCTCTATGCATTTAAACAACCCTTTAGAACAAGCTCATCTTAATTTATATCCAATGGACTCCAATGCAGTACGATAAGAAAGATTGTATGGTTGATCTAAGCAATAAACAAACAAGCTCGGATTATTTAACTTAGGTTATATTCTCCAATTGCAATCTCTGATCACAATTTTGCTACTAATGATTAGAAATTCAAGACAATTTACGGATCAAGATTTCTAGTCTAGCAATAGACAATATCCAAATTATATTCAGTTGGCCACCTAAATACAATCCAGTAAGCAATCATAAGCATTAAATATGGGAGAATACAAGCAACTTCAATTTGAGAATTGGATAACAATTCCTTACACAATCAACTTACAAAAACCATATCAGGGGCTTTGAAATCACCCTCAACCAATTCAGATTCAGTTACACATGTTTAAGAACGTGGTAAATACAATACCACATGGAGACATTCCAGAAAATGAAAGGGAAGGGAAAAAACTTAGCAAATTTGATGTAATTCTCTTTGGATTGTAGTTCTTCCTCTTTCCAAGCTTCCTTTCTCCTTCAAGAACTCAAGGAGATGAAAGAATTCCAGAGCTGCAGCCTCCACCACGTTCTCCCCTCTTCAAGTTATCAAAATAAAACCCTAAAATGTGTTTACATACTCTGTTACAGTGAATTGCTACAGT
>SNVD02001344.1:0-14645 GCA_013180625.2 Boswellia sacra | reverse complement strand
TTTGGAAAGATAATAAATGCAAATTGATTAACAAAAATAAATAACACTTTATCATTTTAGCATTTCAATAAACAGTTTGAATGTGATGGATTGAAAAGTAAAACCAATTTCCACACTCTGATTTCCTTGGAACACAAAACCAAAAGCAAAACAACCAACATTTTGAAAAAGCAGAAAAACTAAAACAATTAAATTCATTAAGGACAAACGAATACATATTACCAGTATTAGATGGCGGTCTCTCTAACAGTTCCATCAATACGAAGCATTGTACCAGCATCACTGTAAAATTGGTGAACGAATTCCGCTTTTTGCTACAAAACTTAATAATACAGGCCTATAAAGTAGGTGCCCACCTAAACCAAGCCATGAAAATGCTGATAAATAAATCAAACCCAAATGAAAAAAACTAACAGAAAGTGAGCGCAAACAGAAAACCTGAGCAGCCGAATCTTGAAAATCAAATATAAATAGCTAGAATATTCCTTTTTTCGTGAAACCCAAAATTTCGACTCTTGTTCAAAATTAAAGAGATTAAATTAGAATGAAGAGAAGAGAGACAGCCAGAGAGAAGTGTACCTAAACCTTAAGAATCAATTGAGAAGCTAAAATCAGATTGAGCACTGCAAATTGATTGACAAAATGGGGAAATTGCCACTATGAAGTGATTGAGAAGACAGAAGCTTCAAGGGTCCTTGCAATTGGAGAAATTGAAAGAGAACGCAGGAGGAAATTGAGAGAGGCCAGATTAAGGTTCAAAAGGCGAGATAGGAGTTAATAAGTTTGGGGTTTTTAATATCCTTGTAGACGGTAGTTTTGCAGATTGCTGTAGATAGCTTATACATATCACAATATACTGCGGTTTTTAAAAACCGCCGTAAAAGGCCTTGGTATATGCCTTGATTTCTTGTAGTGAATAGAGAATATGTCCCTTGCTACTAGTGATAATACAGGGTATTCATGAGCATTTAATTTCCACCAAGCCAAAGTATCAAAATCATCACCCCGATCTATAAAAAATATGATGGGACAAGTACTTATCCAACTTATTTGTTGACCCTATCAATACTTCATCCTCTCTAAATTGATTCATTGCATTTAGTCTTGATAAATGAATAAGTTTATTTTGATGTTGATTATGTGCTTGGGTCATAGGAAGAGGTAGGGGTACTTGTTCAGTGATAGCTTCATATGATGATTTACTCCTACATGCATTATACAAATCATACAATTGACCCAACAAGGCTATAACTTTTGAAGCAGAACTTTATGATACTTGCAAACCCAACCATTTTTTTAAGACATGTAAAATACCTCAGTTTAGCTCCAAGATCAAGAAGTACTGCAACAAAAAACAATTTATTAATTCTATCCAAGTTTGCCCAATATTTATCCATCTTGACCTTCATGTTTTTTGCCATGTTACTTAACATGTCATTCTCACCATCAATCGATTCATTAAAAAACTGATAAAGTGACCTCATCTTAATAAACAAAATATGTGAAGTAACACTCAAATGAGCATAAACTTTAAAGTGGGATCATAAAAGTTACCTAAAAATCTCACAAATGTCAAAGCTTTTTCCCAATCATTAGCTAATTGTGGCCCTAATCTATCATCCTCAGAAAAGTAATATTGGTAATGACCATCCTCTTCATCCAACCTATCAAATCCTTTCTAAAAATGCAAAGCCCTCTTCAAAATCAAATATGATGAGTTTCATCTTGTGGGACCATCTAACACCACATTTACCTTGCACTCAATCTTCTTACTCCCCACACAACTTTTAAATCTTTCTAATCTAGTTGGAGAGGATCTAACACAGTACACAACATTACGGATGGGGGCAATAGAATCATCCAAATCTTTCAATCCCTCACTCATAATCAAATTCAAAATGTATGCTAAACAACACACACGTAAATAATCCCCATTCAAAGCAATAAATCAGCTTTCCAACTCTTCATTTTTTTTTTCAAGTAGTTGATTGCTACTTCATTAGCACTAGCATTATCAACTATAACTATTAAAACATAATCCAATTCCTAATGTAGCAAACAATTCTCAAAAAGTTTCCCAATTGTCTCCCTCCTATGATTTGCAATAGGATAGAAAGAAAAAATCCATTTCTATAATCTCTAAGCTGGACCAACAAAGTGTGCAGTTACAACCATGTAACTCATGTTTTGAACCGAAGTCCAAATATCTATGGTTAAACTAACTCTAATCTTGTGTTCTTTTAGATGCCTCTTCAACACTTCTTTCTCAATCAAAAAAATAGTTCAAGATGTCTCTTACAATTGTTCTTCTTGATAGAACTTCAAATTTTAGACAAGCAAGACGCATAAATCGACGAAACCATTTATTCTCCACAAATTTAAATGGCAACTCATAAATAATAACCATCTCAACAAGTGCTCTCCTAATGGCTTCCTTGTCAAATCCAATAGCCATAAGATTACTCCTCGACCCACTTTCTAATTTTTTTCCACCAAAAGTAAGAACTGTTTGTTTTTCATCCTTTTCCACTTGGTTCTCACTCAAAATATATTTAGGACATACAAATAAATGCTTCCATAAATTTGATGTTCCATGCAGTGGCGGATCTACACAAGGACAGGGGGGGACCCGGGCCCCTTCTCAATTTTGAAAAATTCATATACCCCCTTACTTTGCTTTATTACTTTTACATTCTTTTCTTAAAATTTTGAAAAAAAAATCAATTTCAAGTGTTATAATTCTCTTTTCTTTTTCCTAAGGACTTGAGCTACTTGAGGCATACAATAATATAATTTAATATTATATTTTAATTAACTTTTATTAGTTGATTCATTAATAGAATTTTAGTTTACTATTTTTATTTATTTAATTCTACAAAAATTATATGTTTTAATTTATATAAATATTTTTTAATAGTCTTAAAAAAACCCTTAATCAATTGTTACTAAAAAAGTACAAATTCAATGATCCTAGTATATGGATGATCCTAGTATATGGTAATGACTACCTTTTCTTATAATTTGAAATAAAATCATATATTATATTTTTATCATGTCTTTCTTTTCATTTTTTATTTATTTGCATCAATTAGTTTTCAAAAATAGTAATATATTTTCAAGAAATTATTTGTAAGAGACTTTTTATTTTATTTGATTGGTTTGTATTTTTTTTAGATAAAAAGTAACGTATGTTATAAAATAATTTTTTTGAATAGTTACAAAGAGATATTTTAAAAGAAAAGCTATTTTGAATTGACATCAAATTTAAAAAAAAACGAAGTCTTTAAAATTTCAAATCGTTGTAGTTATAATGTTCCTCATTTAGGTGTATTTTCTTTTATTTTTTTAATGTTATCATATTATTAAAGTTTATCAAATAAATTATAAATATTAAAATATTAAAGTTATCCCCTTCAATCAAATCTCGGATCCGTCACTGTTTTCATGCTTCATATTATCACAAAAAAAAAAGACCTTCCACAATAATTGCACTAACACTTATTTTCACCAACTTTTTTGTAGTGATCGCACACTGTTGAGACTTAGGGCTTCCTTCTTTTCTTCGGTTTGCTTATGGTTTGAGTACTGTTAACATCATTTTGTTAGTCATAGGGGGAATTGTATTCAGTTTCATCCATACCTAAAATAATAAACAATAAATAAGTAAAAGATATGCACGTACAAATCTTAGCTCTAACTCTAAATAATTATATTTTCCCATCATTCATGCTTAGCTTAGCTTAGCTTAACTTTTCAAGACAATAACATGAACAAATTATATATTTATAGAAAAGAGTAGAAAACAATTGGTGGATAAACCACTTACATGTTATTTCCTCATATAAAACATATATTAATTATATAATTCAGGATGGTGATTCCATTAATTGTAGCGAATTAAATTAAGCTATAGCTAGTAGAGTTGCAATCTATAATTAAATTATATATTTTATGTCTTCAATCATATAAACATTCTTATTTGTTTTGAAAATTCTATAATTATACTTCAAAATTTAACTAATTCTCAATAACAAACAAAAACTAATCCATATTTATTTTCAAAATACATAAATAATTATTATCTATTCTAAAACATTTAATATAACTCAATTAATTAAACTAATAATTTAAATTATATGAAAATCCATAAATTTAATACATTTTAATATAATATAAAATTCTCGAAACATAATCCACTCACTGAATTTAAGCTCTTTTATGGATGAATAATGTTATGAGAATTATTTGATGGTCGGAAATCATAACCGCAAATATCGCCGCAAAGTCGTCGCCGGCGAGTGAATAGTGACCGAATTTCGTTTCTCTCCGATTTGTAAAATTCGTATATCAACATGTAACAAAATTGGTATGTTTAGAAAGAGCATGGAACAAGCTTTAATTTAATGTAAAGATTTACCGGTAACTCACCGGATTTTGGCCGAAAAACGCATAGGAAGCCGTCAGCTTCCATGCTTCGATCCGCAAAAACGGTGGAGAACCTAAGGACAACACATATATGGATGGAAAGAGGACATTACAAGCTTCAAAATGATATATCGTAGGGCTGGAGACTCGTCAGAAAACGGCCGGAATCGCCGGTCAAAGACGACAGTGAACAGTAACCGGTGTGAACAGTGAAAATCCTTCCTCTCTCTCCCGATTCCTCCTCTCCCTCCTGTTCCTATTATTATTATTTATTATTTATTTTTATTAAAAATGGGCTGGGCTGGGCCTTCTTTAAGCCCAATAGCCCAATGGGCATTACAGGGGGGTGGGGTGGGGTGGGGTGGGGTTGGGGTGGGAGGAGAACTGCACTCTCAAATGTAATTGAACAAAGAGAATAATAGGCTTCAAGTAATGCAAGCCACCATCATACTATTATGGGAAGTAAGAAGGCATTGGTTTGACCACAAAATCAAGAAACTATAAGTGCATGTTTTGTTTTCCACCGTGACTTAGCTGTGCCTATTTCAGAATGAAACTTATTGAGAGATAGAATCGAATTAAAAGAAGAAACTTGTTGAGAGAAGAAATATTGGGAGATAGAGAAAAATTACCGAGGGTCCCCGAACAAGACTGACAGTCGTCTTTTCTCAATCAATTTTTTTCATCCGTCCCTTGCTCAGTCCTGCAAACTCTGCCGTTGATCTTATTGATAGTCGTGATCTCAAGCAGGTGATTACTAACTGTTATTAATACAATTAGATTTATCTTCCCTTATTCAAAGCACTTTGCATAGCCATTCACTCTCAATTACTCTCTCCTTTCTGCTTTTGCTTACAGTGAGATGCTCTGTCAATCAAGATATGTACTTTTTCATCTTTTATTCGTATTTTGCCTTGTATTATTATTGTTTCATACCTTGCATGCATGCATGCATGGCACGAAGAAGAAGTTGTATATCTCGTATGTTGGTTTCAAACTTTTTTTGTTTTTTCTTTTGTTATGGACACGACAATTGTGAAATGCTTTTCTGTTTCTTTCTTAGTATACCCTAACTTATGGCATCCACTCATGTGACTCACCATAAACAAAGAATGGATCGGCGACCGCATGAAGGTAAGCTTATTGATACTTTATTTAGATGGATCCTAAGTGGTCAGCCAGCCCAGTCACTTACAATGGCATTCTGGGACAATGTGGTGAAATAAATGACGCGTCTTTCAGGACCCAAATCAATGGGCTACAGGTAAAAGAGAAACATAAATGTCTTGATTGTGAATATAAAATGTTAACTAAGCTGCTAGACGCCCTTGGGTTACAATGGAACAGCACCACGAATACAGTGATGGCACCTTATGCTGTTTGGGATAAACTTCGTAAGGTAATGGAAGGATAACAGAAAAAACATATTCCCGATTTTCTAGATTAGTCACCTCGTAGTTGCAGTAATGCTTGTCTCTGTGTGCAGGAATATAAATATGGAAATTCAAGATCTTTTAAAAAGGGTAAACCGTTGCATGACATGCAGAAGTTAAACCATATCTATAGCGAACGGAGGGCCCATAGTGCCACTATACCTGTTACTTTGCCCACTGTGACGGGCATTCATACTAGTCGAGGTGAAGCTTCAACGATAGCCGAGAATAGGGCTAGGGATGGGTTTGATCAGGATGGGGCCGCCAGATATGTGGTTGATGCCCTACAACGGGCCGATCAGGTCGATGACATGGAGAGATGTGTGAAAGCACTCGAGGACTTAGGCGGTGTTAGGGATGCTTTGTTTAACCGATTTATGGAACAAATAGATAAGAGACCTATCTTGGTTGGGATGTGGCTTAGCATAACTACGGACAGAATGAGACATTGCTTGGAGAGGCTAGCTAAAAAGGAGGCATTAATTTAGTTGTAACTGTTAGGAGATCGAACACTCCTACCGCAGCTCAAATAAAAGACAAGAAACAAATTGTTATGTTAGAAATAACAATTTGGGTGGCACTGCCCTCCACAATAAATAAAATAGACAATTTGGGCGGCTTAGCCTTCCACAATAAATAAACTAAAGGCAATAAAGAAAATAAAGGCACAAATATTTAACGTGGTAAAACCCTCAATTTGAGGGAAACCTCCACGGGACAAGACCGAAAATATTTTACTATGAAGAAAAAATATTACAATCTCTCTCACAATTAGAATGGAGGAGATTACAAGGGAGGAAGAAGAGAAAATCTTAATACATAAGCTTGGTACAAGTGTAAGGGGAGGAGGAGGCTTTATTATATAGCCTAGCCTCCCCATTTAGATTTTGTTTCCCATCGATGTGGGATTGGGTGAAAGATAAAAATGCCTTCACCCACTTCACATTCTCCCACTTGAAGGCATTTTTCCTTTCAGTCTTGTCTCTATACATGCTGCTCACGTCTCTAACAGGCCACAAGACGTTCTACACTAGATGAACTTGTCAGCATTAATTGGTTTGGTTAATGCATCTGCTATGTTGTCCTTCGTGTGGATTTTTTACATATCCACTATTCCATATTCCACTACTTCTCGTACATAATGATATTGAACTCCTATGTGCTTCATTCTTGAATGAAAGGCTGGATTCTTTGCGATATGCAAGGCACTCTGACTGTCACAAAACAAAGAAATCTTCTCTTGTTTGTGCCCGAGTTCCTCCAATAACCTTTTGATCCAAACAGCTTCCTTGCAAGCTTGTGTAGCTGCCATATACTCTGCTTCTGTTGTAGATAGAGCCACAATAGTTTGTAGTTTGGATATCCAGCTCACAGCACCTCCTGCAAGTGTAAACATATAGCCCGTAGTGGACTTCCTTTTGTCAATATCTCCTCCAAAATCTGAATCAACATAGCCCTTGACAATAAACTCTGATCCTCCATAGCACAGTGCAGCATCAAAGGTTCCTTTGATGTATCTAAGGATCCTCTTAATAGAATTCCAATGCTCTCTCCCCGGATTAGCCATGAATCTACTGACCGCTGCCACTGCTTGTGCAATGTCTGATCTTGTACAAATCATAGCATACATCAGGCTCCCTACTGCTGATGCATACGGTACTCGAGACATTTCCATCCTCTCCGCTTCATTGCTAGGACTCATACTTGAGGATAATTTATGATTAACAGGAAATAGGGTAGAAATTGGCTTACAATCTTGCATGTTGAAGCGGCGCAAGATTTTCTTTCAAGTAGTTCTTTTGAGATAGCCAAATCTTCCTGTTTTTTCTGTCTCAGTGAATTTGCATCCCTAGAATCTTGTTTGCCGGTCCTAAATCCTTCATTTTAAATCTCCTAGCCAATTGTGCCTTTAATTCTTGGACCTGATCTTTGTTAGTGCCTGTTACCAACATATCGTCCATATACAACAGCAAAATGATAAAGTCTTCCTCAAACCTCTTGTAATAAGTACAATGATCTGAACTGAGTCTGTTGTACCCAAGGCTGATAATGAATGAATCAAATCTCTTGTACCAACACCTTGGCACCTGTTTTAAGCCGTACAGAGATTTGGTCAACCTGCAAACCAAGTTCTCTTTTTCTTCTTTAACAAAACCTTCTGGTTGGAGCATATAAATTTCTTCTTCAAGTTCTCCATGAAGAAACGCAGTTTTTACATCTAACTGCTCTAAGTGTAAGTCAAAAGTAGCACACATAGCCAAGACTGCTCGAATTGTTGTAAGTCTTACCACAGGAGAGAATATCTCATTGAAATCAACTCCTTCTTTCTGAGCATATCCTTTGACCACCAGTCTAGCATGATACCGCTCCACTTGATCATTCCCATCACGTTTGATCTTGTAGACCCATTTGTTTCCGATGGCTTTTCTTCCATGTGGTAGTGGCACAAGATCCCATGTCTTGTTTTTGTCTAAAGCTTCCATCTCTTCATGCATTGCTGTCATCCATAGAGATGCATCAGAACTTTTTATAGCCTCCTGAAAGGTGGAAGGCTCCCCATCTTCTGTTAGGAGACAGTATGCAACATTGCTCGCCATCACATATTCTGAGTGCCAAGAAGGTTCCCTTCTTTCTCGAGTTGATCGACGGACTTCAGGTGCTTCAGACTCAACTGGTTCTTGATCATCGTGTTCTGGTACTGCTTCAGAAGAAACTGTTTCTTCTTGTACTGATATAGTCTCAACATTTTTCTTCATACTATCACTTTCTTCACATTTAAACATGTCTTCTACAAAGACAACATCCCTACTGATGATAATCTTATGGGCAGTTGGATCCCATAGGCGATACCCCTTTACTCCATCAACATATCCCAAGAAGATACATTTCCTAGATTTTGGATCTAGCTTCGTTCTTTCTTGGTCATGATACATCATATAAGCAGGACATCCAAAAATATGAAGGGAGGAATAATCAGTTGGCTTACCAGTCCACATCTCCATAGGTGTCTTCATCTCAATTGCTGTTGATGTAGACTTATTTATCAAGTGACAGGCTGTAGTGGCTGCTTCTGCCCAAAATGTCTTGGGTAGACCCGCAGTCTTTAGTAATGCTCTCATTCTTTCTGCGAGAGTTCTATTCGTCCGCTCTGCCACTCCATTTTGTTGTGGTGTGTAAGCAACTGTCTTCTGCCGTTTCACACATTCTTTACTGCAAAATGTGTCAAATTCCTTGTTGTAGAATTCTCTCTCATTATCTGTCCTCAAACACTTGATCCTTTTTTCGGATTCAAGTTCCACCTGTGCTTTGAAGGCTTTAAATACAGGAAATATATCTGACTTTTTCTTGATGACATATACCCAACATCTCCTAGAATAATCATCCACAAACAATACAAAGTAGTTTGCTCCTCCTAGAGACTTAACCGGTGATTCCCAAACATCAGAATGAATCAAGTCTAGAATATTTTTACTCCTAGCAATAGATCTACTGAAACTCAGTCTACTCTGCTTGCTAATAATACAATGCTCACAGAATGGTAAACTTACAGTTTTAATTCCAGGAAGCAGTTTTCGATCAGAGAGAATCTTCAAACCCTTTTCGGACATATGGCCAAGTCTTCGATGCCATATCATAGACAATTCTTCTCCAGAACTAGCAATTGCTGTTTCTGCCTCCTGAACCGTTTCTACATGGAGCATGTATAGGTTAGCAGCAATCTTTTCTGCCTTCATCACCACAAGTGCGCCTCTGACAACCTTCATGATCCTATTTTTCGTATGGAACTCACATCCGAGGTCATCCAACTGTCCTATCGATAGCAAATTTTTCTTCAAGCCAGTCACATGTCGTACATCTTGGATAATGCGAATCGTACCATCAAACATTTTTACTTTGATGGTTCCAATATCAGCGATTTTTAAGGCATGATCATCACCCATGTACACAGACCCTTCTAAGATAGGTTTATATTGATAGAACCAATCTCTTCTAGAAGTCATATGCCATGTTGCTGCTGAATCAATTAACCATATATCAGCAAACCTTTTTCTGCCTTTCATAACTGTTGTTGCCTCGCTGCACAAGATTTTGCCATTCCCTGAAGTACTTGCTACACAACCTTGAGATCCTGACGACTCAAATTCTTTTCCTTTGCTGTTTCCCTCTCCATTCTTCTTAAGATGCCAACACTCGTTTTTCACGTGCCCTTGCTTTCCACAATGGTAGCATTTAATAAACGTCCTTCCTTTAGACTTTCCCCGGTTCTGATTGTGACTCCCACTGGAACCGCATTCCCTTGATCTCCCTCTGTTGGCGGATAAAGCCTCTGCATGTTGAGAAGTCATTATTCTGTCTTCCTTGTTTTTACATCTACTTTCTTCTTCTAAGACAGCAGCCGCAACATCATTAAAGACTAGAGATTGTTAGCCCTAAGGCTACATGATAATTTTGATGATAACAATACATATTGATTCATTGTGATTTACTAATATGTTTATTTATATGCAAGAGTAATATCAATGAAATAATTGTAAAATCAAGAAGAGACTTATTAAAATGAAGTGTTGAAGCTAAGGAGAAGGCTATATGTTAAAAGCACCAAAGTTTAAGAACAAGGTTTGATTCAAGGAATGTGACACATGAGCAATGTTCAATCAATTGATCATATATTTCTCTACAGATGTCCAAACGATGTGATTCTTAAGCCTTTGGAAAGCTTACTCAATTTATAACATTTCATATGTTTTAAAGAAATTCAAATTTCAAGTGCAAGGTTGTCCAAATTATCATGCAAATTGAAAGACAAATAGAAGTAGCTGACATGAGCACTGAATACTCTTTTGGACATATCTTGAGCTAGAAATATCAAAATTACTTAATTCTTATGGTATTAGAAATATAACTTAATGAGGCACGTTTCATATGTTTTGAAGAAATTCAAATTTCAAATGGAAGGCCGACATAATTGACATGCAATTCGGTGGACTGACACAGAGAAGAAAAATCAACTCATATGAGCACCGAATAATGTTTTATCCATATCTTAAGAGAGAGATATCCAAATGCTTTGATTCTTAATGTTTTGGAAAGCTTATTCAAATATTCAGATCTTTTATGTTTTGAAAAAATTCAAATTTCAAACGGACGGCTGACAGAATTATCATTCAATTCGGTGGACTGACACAAGGAAGAAAAATCAAGTCATATGAGTACCGAATGGTATTTTGGCCATATCTTAAGCTACAGATATCCAAATGACTTGATTCTTGATGCGTTGGAAAGCTTATTCAATTGTGCAGATCTTTTGTGTTTTGTATATTTTTAAATTTCAAATGAAACATTGACAAAAATGACAGACAATATTATGATTTTTATGGTAGGCAGAAAATTTGGAGTTGGTGTCTTCACTTATTCAAGTTCATCTCATTTGCCTATAAAAGGAGCCCTTCTCCCATGCATTCAGCAAGAAAAAGAGAAGGAGCAAGAGAAGCATTTTATCAAGCAAAAAACAAGAGATATATCAAGTCTAGAGAGTTTTATATTCTTTATCTACTCTTTGAAGAGAGTTGTACTTTTATTGTAAAAATTTACTTTGTTCTTGTATTGTGGTGAGAGTGAGATCTTCTTGTAAATGATAAAAGTTATCCTTGAGAGAACTCTTTCCTTGGTGAGGTTGTTCATCAAGAAGAACTCTTGGTGTGGTGTTATCAAGAGTTGAAGGAAGTTGCCTTGGTGAGGTTGTTCATCAAGAAGAACTCTTGGTGTGGTGTTATCAAGAGTTGAAGGAAGTTGCCTTGGTGAGGTTGTTCATCAAGAAGAACTCTTGGTGTGGTGTTTTCAAGAGTTGAAGGAAAGTTGCCTTGGTGAGGTTGTTCATCAAGAAGAACTCTTGGTGTGGTGTTATCAAAAGTTGGAAGAAAAAGTCTTGGTGAGGTTGTTTATCAAGCAAGTTGTAAAGAGTTCTACAACTTAGTGGAAAGCTTAGCTCGTGGAGCTAGGAGCCCGTGGACGTAGGCAAGGTTTGCCGAAACACGTAAATTGAGTTTGCACTCTCTCTATCCCTTTCCTCTTTACATTTACTTGCACTTGTTGATTGTGCTTTATTTGCCATTCTCTTGATTGCATTCTATTTTTATCTTCTTCACCTTTGTTCTCAAAGAAAGATTTAAATAATTTTGATCTTTCAAGAAAAGTTTTCTAAATCCGTTTTTTTAAATAAAAACCCAATTCACCCCCCCTCTTGGGTTTCCATACCTGGGTCAACAAGTGGTATCAGAGCAAGGTTGCTCAATTTTTTAAATCTTAATCGATTTTTGAGCTATGGCAACTTTTATTCAACTTTATATGTTGAGGGACTTTCTATCTCTAGATCTCCATTTTTTAATGGAAGTGATTACTCTTATTGGAAAACTAGAATGAGTATTTCTTGCAATCATTTGATTATGATTTATGGTCTATTGCTTTGGAAGGACCTTTTGTTCCTACCAAAATTGAAAATTGAAAAAGCATGCTTAAAGAACCTAAAAAGTTTAGTGAAGATGATAAAAAGAAATTGAGTTTGAATGCTAAAGCTATGAATGTGTTATATTGTGCTCTAGATAGAAATGAGTTTAATAGAATATCTACTTGTTCTACGGCACAAGAAATATGGCACACACTTGAAGTAACTCATGAAGGAACTAGTCTAGTTAAAGAATCCAAGATTAGTATGCTAGTTCATAGTTATGAGCTTTTTAAGATGAAATCGGATGAATCAATTTCTGAAAAGTTTACTAGATTTACGGATATTATTAATAGTTTGAAATCTCTTGGTAAATCTTATCTAATGTTGAAATGGTGAGAAAAGATTCTTAGGTGTCTACCAAAAATCTTGGGAGCCAAAAGGTGACGGCAATTAAGAAGCAAGGACTACCAAACTACATTAGAAGGAACTATGGGTTCTTCCGAACTCATGAAATCACTGAAGGAGACTGAGAGGAAGATTACGGAAGTGGCAAAACATGTGCTTCATTGGCTTTAAGAGAAAATAAGATAAGTATTCTAAACCATGATCCTAAGCTTTCATATGATGAATTACTTGAAGCATTTCAAAATTTACATGTGCAAGTTGATAAACAAAATTCAAAAATCAATGCTTTCAAAAAGAACTCAAAAATCATGTTATCTCAATTAGAAGAGTTGGTGGAAATAAATGAAGCTTTAGAAAATGAAAATGAAATTTTAAAGCAAAAAATTTTGAAAGTTTAGAAAAACAAATAAATTTATTAAAAACTAAAAATGAGATTTTAAAACAAAAGGATTTTGATAAATTGGAGAAAGAAAATGTTATTTTGAAAAAGAAAAATAATGAATTAAGGAAATATTGTTGATAGTTACAAAAAACACAAAAATTGAATTCTATATACAAACACAAAGGTGTGTTAGGATATAAAGTCATAAAAATCAAAAGTTTTTAAAAAAACTATTTGTAATGCATCTTCGAGAATAATCCTAATCATTCATGAATATTGTGGAAGAAAAGGACACAAAATGATTCTGGCTTATTATGAGAAATCCTATTTGAAACAAATATGGGTTCCAAAAAGTATCATAACTAACCCCCAAGGACCAAGAACTTTTGGGTACCAAAAAGTTACTCCTTGAATGTTGATTGTAGAGACAAAATGGCAAACACAAGTGGTACTTAGATAGTGGATGCTCAAGGCATATGACCGTAGATGCCTCCAAATTCTCAAGATTAATCATGAAGAAAGGAGGATAGTGACCTTCGGTGATGATGCCAAAGGAAGGGTAATCGGACATGGTGATATTGGTAACCCTTCTTCACCTATTATTAAAGATGTTTTGCTTGTTCGTGGTTTAAAACATGATTTGATTAACATTAGTTAATTGTGTGATAAGGGATATTTTGTTACTTTTGAGCCTAATAGATGTGTGATTAAGGATGTTAGTAACAATAAGACATTATTTGTTGGTAATAGATGTGGTAACATTTATACAATTGATATTGATGTTAATAATCATGTAGAAAATTGTTTCATTGTTAATCATGATGCTTGGTTATATATGGCATAAAAGGTTAGGTCATGCTAGCATGGACACAATTTCAAAAATTTCTAAAAATGATTTAGTTGATGGTCTTCCAAAAATAAAATTTGAAAAAGATAAGATTTGTGATGCTTGTCAATTTGGAAAACAAGTGAGAACTTCTTTTAAACAAAAGAAATTTATTTCAACAAATAAACCTCTACAATTACTTCATTTGGATTTATTTGGACCATCAAGAACTCACAGCCTTGGTGGAAAGTATTATGTTTTTGTTATTGTGGATGATTATTCAAGATTCACTTGGGTATTATTCTTGAAAACTAAAAATGAGGCCATACAAGCTTTTTCAAATTTGCAAAAAGAGTCCAAAATCAAAAAGGGTATTCTATTGTGTCCATTAGGAGTGATCATGGTGGTGAAGTAGACAATGGTGCATTTGAAAATCTTTGTGATGAAAATGGTTTTGAACATAATTTTTTCGCATCTAGAACTCCACAACAAAATGGTGTTGTTGAGAGGAACAATAGGACTATCCAAGAAATGGCTAGGACCATGTTACTTGAAAATAATTTGCCAAAATATTTTTGGGCCGAAGCCGTTAATACCGCATGCTTTATAATAAATAGAGTCCATATTAGAGCTTTAATAAAGAAAACTTCTTATGAACTTTGGAAAGGAAGAAAACCACATTGGCTGTTTAAAGTTTTTGGATGTAAATTTTATTAAACACCAAGGATA
>SNVD02001343.1:0-15062 GCA_013180625.2 Boswellia sacra | reverse complement strand
AAACTCGACAGCTAGTGCTTCTTCTTCCTCAAGCGGCTCCAGTCACAACAGTAGTAACAGTAGTCAGTCATCTCCTGCACAACACACACATGCAACGGTTATAGTTGATCCCGCCATCAGTGAGGACAAACGAGTACCAGTGAAGAAGATCAAGGACAAGGTCAAGCGAAAATATAACAAATTTCTCACTACTGCAGTCAAACAGAAGTTTGTCAAGATTACTTCATAGAGAAAGCTACAGTTGGAAAGGCCAGTGAAACTCTCGGACTTCAACACATATGGTCTCAGTGAGATGATTGAGTCCATTTACTGGACTCGAACGGTATCAAACTTTCTTCCTCCTGTAAAAACTTTGATTTAGGAATTTTATGCTAATATCTCAAGTGCCATTGATGATCCTAAGAGTTTTCATTATCATAAAGTTTACTGTCGGGGGAAGTTTGTGAAATTCTCTCCCAATGTCATAAACTCTTTTCTGGACATTCCAATAGGCAGCATGCATTCTGTAGATGAAGAATATAACATGGCAGAAATAGTTAAGGAAGTGACTGGTCGAACAGACATTGAGTGAAAACCTAGAGATGGTCTTGACCAGAAATATCTTAGGAAGAAATACAGAGTGTTATATAAGATAGCACAGTTTAATTGGCTTCCTTCTTCCCACCAAATTCAAATTCGTGAAGACAGAGTGAAACTTCTATTTTGTTTAGGAACTAATTGGCTAATCAACTTTAGATTGTTAGCCTATAGAACAATTGTACAAATTGGTTCCTATCACTCTGATTACTATTTGCTTGTGTTCCCCTGTTTGATTCAAGGAACACTTGCTCAAAACAACATTCTTGTGAGCTCTAGTGAACAGACAGAAATTCTATCTAAGTCCATTACCAAGGGATTTCTTCAAAGGTTACATGATCAAATTGACTTGCCTGCCCCTGAACCAAAACCAACAAGAGTCAGGAAAAATGAATTGAAAATTGTTGAAGAAAAACTTGAATTGATCAATTCTGCTTTGACAGATATTCTGCATGACTTGAAAGACATTAAACACAAGCAATCTGTCTTGGAAGCTTAGATTACAGGACAGTCTCAATCCACAGCACCACAATCCATGGAACCTGAACTTGTGATTCCAGAAAAACAAACTGAGGAAATACCAGAGGACAATGAACCATTATCTGAGGAAGCTGCCCCAATTCCATCAAGTCTTACTGCATAACCTGCTGCTAAGAAAGACAGAACAGCAGCATAGAAGCCAAAAGAAAAATCAATCAAGGCTTATGTCAAGGGATATAGCAGGAAAGGAAAAAAGAAACTTAAAGTGGTGAAGAAATCATCTGATCAGAAGAAGCAAAAACTAGACACATCAGCTCCCACTTTGCAAGATGAATCTGATTCATAGGTACCAACAAAAACAGATTCCGAAATGAAATAGACCTCACCACTTGCTGAGAAAGAATCCCTGGATATTCCTGTCCCTACAACAACTGAAGAAGAATCTCATCCACCATCACCTCCATCACCCCCTCTTCCAGCAGCTGAGTCACCAGTTCCCTCCTCACAACAGCCTGCTAAGGACACTAAAACCAGTGCAGAAAGAATCAAGAGGGAGATACGCAGAGTTGTTGCTGAAGTCACTGCAACTTCCTCAGACACTACTAAAGCTCCACCTGCACCAGTCCCTTCTGAACAGACAGCACCAGTTGAAGCTCAACCAGAACCAGTTCCATCTGACCTGCCTACCTCCACTCCTAGGCGTCGGTTTAAACATGTGGCTCGCAAATCCATCAAACGCCCTGGCAGCTCTACCTCTCCACCAGTTAGAAAGTCTCCCAGACTTAGTTAGATTTTGGCCACTTGTGCTGAAATATTCAAGGGGGAGAAAGATAAAGGAGCTGGCTGGATTTTATTTTGATTGCTGAACTATTTTTATTTTGATTTGCTTGCTGAACTATTTTATTTTGCTATCATCTTATTTTAACTCATGGTTCTCTCTGCTTACTAATTTTGTTTTTGTGTTACTTGTTTCTCAAAGGAATAAGTAAGAAGTGAGGGGGAGAATGAACTATATTTTTTTTGTCATGTATGCATTCGAGCTACTTGCTGATTTGTGTTACGGGTTATTAATCTGCACAGTTACTTGGATGAGTGTTGTAGATGAATTTGAATGCAGTAGTGTTTGACAAATATTCTTATTAATTCTGCAGATGAGTTTGATTGTATTAGTGGTTATCAAACTTCGCTTTAAGTGCTCTGATCAGTTATATATCTTGTGACAGTGTGCTGTTATGTGATTCCCAATAGCTTTTTTATTATTTCTTTACATGGGATATTTGTCTGTTTTATTGTTCATGATAAATGTTAGTGATATCTAACTTATCATGTGTTGTTCTTAGAAACAGTTCAGTGTTTTCATCAAAAGTTGCCAAAAAGGGGGAGATTGTTGGTGTTAACGTAATCCTTGCATGTGCCATGCACATGTGAAGTTTTTGGTTACTTGTAATAAAAATTAGAAAAGCATTTTAATTCCTATTTTACTGTTTCTAGATGTTTAGTATAGGAAGTATTTGATTCACAATAAATACCTCTATAGATTATGATAATATTTCTTGTATCCTAATCAAAATAGGAGGATATTTAATTGTGTCTTAATTACTTTAGGAGTTTAACTATAAACACTTCCTATTTTATTTTATCATAATCCTAATGTGATTTTGATTGAGATATTTACAGGAATTTTTGGAAGATTTTGACCAAGACCTCTCAATATATATCAAGTTATGACAAAGTCGGCAAAAGAGAGTTTTTGCGGATTGGAGACTAGTTTCCGTTCTTGAGAGAGTTGGCCACGGCATTCTAAGATTTAATAGAAGAAAGCCTCAACACAAAAGGAATGTCTTTGTTACTTTGATTCATTGAGTCTTTGTTTCATGTATGAGAGTTAAAATCGTACATGAGTTGTTGATTAAGTCTGAGTAAGTTAGTAGACACTTAGGATAACTTGAGGGTTGAGTGTTTATGTAATTCTGTGTCAGATATCGGGTGTTATGTATAACTTAACAGTATGTTGTTAAGTTATCTGTGACAGAGAGTGTGCAGTGTCACTAGTGTTTAGGATCTTTGCGAAGATTTTGTTTGTCAAAGATTAGGTCAGTGTGTGAGAGTGAGTCAGCACTGCAAAAGGTCCCAAAGATTGTACAAACAAGAACATAATGAATTGCAGCTCTATAGTTGTCCGTGGACATAGGTTTTTATAACCGAACCACGTAAAAATCCTCCTGTGCCGATTTATATTACAGTTTTGATGCGTTCGAAACTAGCAAGTATACTAGTCGCACAAGTAATAAAGTGATAAGTAAGATATCGTTCCCACGAGGATTGATTCTAATTGAATTTGTTATTTTCCAACGACAATAAACTAAATAAGGGGGGGTTTTGTTGAATGATTAATTAAATGAAATAAGAATACAAATGAAGAATAACAAAACAGAAAGTTAATTTGAGTGAAAAATCAATGAGAGAAACCTGGTTAAGGGATCCTTCTCTACCACAAGATATGGATTTGCGAATTAATTGTAGAATTGTCATCCATATACACCATTGAAATTACCAACCGTAGATAACAACAAGCTCTGTTATCCCAATCTTTCCTTACTTTGTTGTTAAACAAAACAGGCTCTTTATTTAATCTCTATCCATTAAACAACCTAGAACAAGCTCTCTAAATTTAATCAATGGATGCATTACGATAAGAAAGATAGGTTGATCTAAGCAATAAACACACAAGCTCGGATTATTTAACTCAGGTTGTATTCTCCAATTGCAATCTCTGATCACAATTTTGCTACTAAGGATTAGAAATTCAAGACAATTACGGATCAAGATTTCTACTCTAGCAATAGACAACAAACAGATTATATTCAGTTGGCCATTCCAAATACAATCAGTAAGCAATCATAAGCATTAGATATGGGAAAATACAAGCAACTTCAATTAGAGAATCGGATAACAATTTCTTACACAATCAACTCACAAAATCCATATCAAGGGCTTTGAAATCACCCTCAACCAATTCAGATTTAGTTAAACATATTCAATCAGAATAACAAATACAATACAGAGAAATTCCAGAATTGAAAAGGAAAGAAAGAACTTAGCAAATTCTTTGAAAATCTTCTTTGTAGATGAATCTGCTTGGAATTGTAGTTCCTCCTCTTTCAAAATCTTCTTTCTCCTTCAAGAACTCCAAGGGATGAGAGAAATCCAGAAATGCAGCCTCCTCCCACGTTTTCCCCCCTTCAAGTTATGAAAATAAAACCCTAAAATGGGTTTAAATACTCTGCTACAGTAATCTGCTACAGTGTCCGTGTTATACATGCTACAGTGATTTGTGGAATTACATTTCTATACTTCTCACACTGTTGTGATTACAACTTTTGGTACACTGAATGGATTTATAAACCGTAAATTTCTCCAGAAAATAGACTTCGAGAGCTTTTCAACGGTATATAATATGTCATCGGGTTCATTGTATATCAATACAATTAAATCGAGAAGATGGTTGACTAGCAGAGGTGAAAATGAAGGGTTTTACTCCATTTTTGTGCAAGTTGCTCCAAAACTCCTACAAACATCAAAACCACACAAAAACATAAAAATACCAAGGAATATTGCAAAGAAACATGGACGAATTGATATAAAAGTAATACATAAATAGACACCTATCAAATTCCCCCACAATTAGACTTTGCTAGTCCTCGAGCAACTAAAATGATACGAAACAAAACTAAACCGAAACAGAATCAAAGAAAAATTAAAACACACACAAATGCTTCAAATTGCAAATAGGCCTCAAAGATTGTACTTAATTATAACCCAAGGAATACTTCAAAATATTGCACTTGATCAAGAATTTTATCTCAAAAATTAGTTTCGCTTCACTTCAATTCCTCAAGTGTGTGTGTGTAGAGCCATTCTCACCTAATCACTTAAAACCCGGATGAGTTTATGCATAAAAATGAATCATATTTAATATTGAAGATGTGTGTATAAATGAACTCCATAGGCCTGCTTTCAAGTCACTCTCCACTAATGTAGACATGCACAACACCAAGGATCAAGTAGGACTTTATTAAGCTTGAAACGTTTGGCTTGGGTGAAGGTATGATAAAGGATAATAATTTGGCTCAAATCACCCACAAACACATAAATCATTCAAGACTATGTAGAGCTCAACCCTAGAACACAACTTTATTTTAATTCACCAGGTTACTCCCCCAAACTTATTTAGACACTCAATTTTTTTTTCTGCAGAAAACAAAAGAAAACTACACCCCCACACTTTGTTGTTTCATTCTTTTTAAGAACACTTAAGGGTATAGATCGCTTATTCTTTTTTTTCTTTTTTTTTCTTTTTTTTTATTACACTTCCCCTCCCCCACACTTAAACAACACATTGTCCTCAATGTGTAAGTACGTGGACGATAAGTACAGATTGGTTTTTTTTCTGTTTTTCTTTTTTTTTTTTAAACACAATAGAACTCACTTGTATTGCTCATGACACATTCCAACCTCCTCTAACTTCCCAAAACCAGAACATAGCTCAAAATTTAATTGTGAATGATCTACGTGCTCATAGGTAAGGGATAAACTGTTTGGAACAAATTCATTTGAGGTTAGGAAATCTTTTAGTGAGTTAACAAAGAAAAAGGCTTACAAAGGCTCAAAGGGGTAACTAGGAATCAATTTCAATCAAGGTTGGCTATTAAGGCTCAAACGGTCCAAAGATGGCCTAAATCATTTCCCCAATTTTGCACAGTCTAGGATTTCGCCTCGAGTGACCATCAAACAAGTTCTAGAATTCATTGAAATCTGAAGAAGCATTTAAATTACATAAACCTTCTCTAAGTGAACAAATAACTCAGTGATAATAGCTCAGTGCTCAATGTTGCGCAAGGAATCAAAAGCAAAGCGAAAACCAAATAAACATTTCAAGCACACAGATCCATGCATCATTTATCATTTTCCAAGAGTTATTCTTAATTCAATCATTATCTTATCATCGACCCACAAAATGCAAGAAAAGAGGTACGTGGCGGTGTTACACCTGAGTCAAGATTGTATATTTCAACAATCCTTAGGACCAGTAGCCCGCAGACTTAAGGTTTCCAGCCTATATACTTTTATTATGAAGGAACAAAACAAGAAACAAGACACTTCAAACAACATGAAATAAACAAACTACAAAGTTATTAAGGAAGAATGCGTTTCAAGGGTTAAGAAAACCCCATATTCTGCCATTCTCAGGTTTTTCCACAATTTTTTTTTAAACCGAAACTGATAAAGATAAAAACACATAACAACTCTAAATTACGCAAAACTAAACTCACTCAAAAAATAACAAAGTTCAACAAGTCAGCAAACAAAAACAAGTTAGTTAGAATGGGTCTAAAAAGTTTAGAAGTTAGCCTCCTTATTCAGCCATTATGGATTGAAGAGATCCACAATGCGTTTCAAGAGGACTTGAACTTTTTAAGCCACCACTCTAGAAACCGAGATTAGAGAATATTACCTGGGACGAAAGAAACAACCTAAAAAAAAAACTTCAAAAGAAATGTCATGAAAAATCTCAAATAAACACACTAAAAAGAAAGTAAACAAAAACGAAGTAAACCAATAGATAGAGATTACAGATGGAGCGTTAAATCCAGTCTACGCCTTTTATTGCTTTCTCCAAACCAATCTATCCGAGCCGTTGTTGGATCAGGCGAATAGACGAATTCTTGGAGTTTATCAATTAACTCCCCTGCAGTTGAAGCTTTTAACAGGATTTGCCTGCCGCGGTGAGTGAAGTTTTTTTCTACAGCTAGGATCAAGAAAAGACAACAAACCATCAAAAAAAAATTATTGACATTTAACAAACCAATGGGTTTCCGATGGATGTTTAGCTGTGCCCAAGAGGTGATTTAAAATATCTCCTCTAATGTACCATAACCACCCGGCAAAGCTATAAATGCATCGGACTTAACAACCATATGTGCAATACGCTCATGCATACTAGAGACTGTAACTCTTCCCCGATTGTGTTGCCTACGATATCTCGTACAGCTAATGGTTTAGGGATAATGCCGAGAACTTTGCTCCCTCCTAGGGATGCAGCTGTTGACACACACCCCATTAGCCCAAGATTACCCCCTCCATAAATCAAATGAATACCCCTCGCAGCTAATGTCCTACCAAGATCAAGAGCTGCTGTTGTAAACTCTCCATCTTTAACAAATTGCGATCCACAAAATACGCATATATTTTGGAATCGCCGAATTGGTGTTTTCTCCATTTCTACAAGTGCTCTAAACTTGTGTAAGACAATGATGCACGTTAGGTATTATGCTTTTCAAGTGTAAGACAGGTTATAATAATGACATTTGAAAATATGGAGAATGGATATATACACAGGTAAAACTCTCAAAATTGACACATGGGGACATAATTTCGGTGGGGGTTGCTCGATGCAGATTTATCGCCCTGAGATGTGAAAAAATAGATATGCTTTCGGTGGGGTTTGACAAAACCTCCACACTTGTCGCCCACGTGTGCATGAAAATGGAGATAAACTTTCGGTGGGGTTTGAAAAAAAACCGCCACACTTGTCTCCCACGTGAAGCATGAAAAGTAAAGATATACTTTCGGCGGAGGGTGACAAAACCTCCACACTTGTCTTCCACGTGTGCTTATATCATGGGGTAGTCATCTGGTTTGTCAAAAAAAAAACTTGAAATTAAAACAAACAAAATCAACAAACAACAACAACACAAAAACAACATTGATAATCAGATCAAACGAAACAAGAAAAAAAATTCTACAACAACAACACAATTCAAATATACAAGTAGTTGTGATTGTGGCTCACATCTTCCTCTGGTTTTACGTCCAGTAACGGCTGAAACGCCTTCTATGAGTCGGGATTTGCTTCCCATCCAGTTTTCTTATAAACTGGCAAACAGGGTCGTTTTTAGTCAGATTCCCTAGACTATAACACTGCAATTCATCACGAAATTGTGTCCATAGATTAAGCAATTCACGCTGAACAATTCCACAAGAATGTGACTCGAGAGTTAACAAAACATTATCCAGCGACTCTTTACTCATACCATTCTTAATAAATGAAAGTTTATCTTCTCTATTCCTGGACGCAAAACCTAATGAACGACAAGTCTGGTTACAATTCCATCTAGCACATTTATAACATACTTGTAAACTTTTCGCTCTTCGCCTATTGGCGTAGTAGCTCTTTCCTAGACCAGGCATGTATTTTGCGAGATTAATGTCCGGCTCACCGGATAATCTCACCTTGGCTTCGATAAGCCATCGGATATCAGCAGGCACATTTAGGAGCATCAACGCCCAAAGTCTAGTCATACGTACTTTATAAATTTTAAACACAGCATTTTGAGGAAGTGAAGGGAAATATTTACGAAGATTCGATAGAAAGATTTCAGCATCCATTGAAGAGGAGAAGAGGAGAGATATTACCAATAATGCGATTGAGTTTGTTCTTCTCCCAGATATGCACGTTTCAAACCTTCGAACAATGGCTTCAACTCCCGTTTGAATGTTTCCTCAAGCTGTTGCACTAATGAACTCAAAGCACGGAATAATCAAATTAAACGCAAGAAGAGAAAACAAAACAAAACAAAACAGAATTGAGATACATAAAAGAAATAAAAACACAATAGTAAACAAAAGTCAAAAGCAAACAAAAAAATAAATGAGACAGATGGCAAAGAAAGATAAAACCTAATCAATTATGACGGATAAAGCCCACGAGAGGAATCACCTCGAGATATGAAAATTGATCATTACTACCTCCTTTTCTTCTTCTCTTTTTATTTATTTGTCAAAAACATTGGGTTGCCTCCTAATAAGCGCTTAGTTTAACATCCTCAGCCTGACCTTACCTGCCATCACCCATCAAGATAAGTTGGCTCATAAAGAGGTACCTCATCGATGTCCTGCATCACTGAATTCTCATAGTAAGACTTCAACCTGTGCCCATTCACCTTGAATACTTTGTCCGTTTTTAAGCTCTTGATTTCCACTGCACCATGAGGAAAGACATCAGTAATAACGAAAGGTCCAACCCATCGAGATCGTAATTTACCTGGAAATAACTTGAGGCGGGAATGAAATAAAAGAACTTTCTGTCCCACTTCAAAATTCTTCCTGGAGATCATTTTATCATGAAATGCCTTAGTTCTCTCCCTGTAAATTCTGGAATTCTCATAGGCATCATTTCTAAGTTCTTCCAATTCTTGCAATTGAAGCTTCCTTTGTTCACCAGCAGCATCCATCTCCATGTTACAAATCTTTACTGCCCACCATGCTTTGTATTCGAGCTCTACCGGAAGGTGACATGGCTTACCATAGACTAACCTATACGGAGACATACCAATAGGTGTATTGTAAGCAGTTCGATATGCCCAAAGTGCATCATTAAGTCGTAGGCTCCAATCTTTTCTGTTCGGATTCACCGTCTTCTCGAGAACGGACTTGACCTCCTGATTTGAAACTTCAACTTGACCACTAGTTTGTGGATGATATGCAGTAGACACCTTGTGAGTGATGTTGTATTTCTTGAGCAAGGCTTCAAATGATCGTTGCAGAAGTGTGTCCCTCTATCGCTAATCATGGCTCTTGGTGTTCCAAATCTCGCAAAAATGTTAGATTTCACAAAATCTACAACAACTTTAGAATCATTAGTTCTCGTAGCTTTTACTTCCACCCATTTAGAAACATAATCCACAGCAAGTATAATGTAAACATTACCAAAAGATGAAGGAAAAGGACCCATAAAATCAATACCCCACACATCAAAAACTCAACAACAAGTATAGGGGTTTGTGGCATTTGATTTTTGCGCACTAAATTACTGTCCTTTGACAACGGTCACAAGCTTGCAAAATAGATATGCATCTTTGAACAATGATGGCCAGTAGAATCCACAATCAAGAACTTTCAAGGCTGTTCTTTTTGGTCCGAAGTGACCGCCACATGCATAAGAATGACAGAAGGTCAAAATTGAATTAAATTCCGATTCAGAAACACACCTTCTTATCACTTGATCAGAACAATGCTTCCATAAGTATGGATCATCCCATATGTAATATTTGGCAATGTTCTTGATCTTGTCTCTTTGAGCCCGAGTCAAGTCATGTGGTAGCTTCTTCGTAATCAAGTAATTGACAATATCTGCATACCAAGGCGTTGCCACATGTAGAGACAGCAATTGCTCATCCGGAAAACTTTCTTGTAATGGCAGTACATCCTCATCATGGACAATGCGACTGAGATGGTCTGCAACTAAGTTTTCACTTCCCTTCTTATCTTTGATCTCCAAGTCAAATTCCTGTAAAAGGAGTATCCACCTAATAAGCCTTGGTTTACAATCTTTCTTTGTGAGCAAGTACCTCAAAGCTGCATGATCAGAATAAACGGTTACTTTAGTACCAATCAAATACGAACGAAATTTTTCTAAAGCAAAAATAACCGCTAGGAGCTCTTTCTCAGTTGTAGAATAATTAAGCTGAGCATCATTTAAAGTTCGAGATGCATAGTAAATGGCATGTGGAATTCTGCCAATTCGTTGACCAAAAACGGCACCCACAGCGTAGTCACTTGCATCGCACATGATCTCAAATGGATGATCCCAATTCGGAGATTGGATTACTGGAGCCGAAGTCAAGAGTTCCTTCAGTTTCTCAAATGCCTCTTTGCATTTCTCATCAAATTCAAAGGCCACATCATTTTGTAATAATCTGTATAGGGGCAATGCTATCTTCGGGAAATCTTTGATGAATCTACGATAGAAACTTGCATGACTGACACATCCGAAAATAGGATTGCCTCCCAAGTATAGGAGTGTCGAAGTAATAAAACCCGGCGAGACCGGGGTCGATCCACGAGAAAGGGGATTTTAGTGTTACAAATTATAAGATAAGCAAATGTGATATGGATGATTCGAAGAAGTGACAAGATAATATCAATAAATATGTAAGATGGTAGGCGGTATTACCGACCATTCAAATATAAAACAAAAAGCAAGAGGAGGTAAAACCATCCATGGAAATAGATGGTATAACCAACCATAGTAAATTAAGGAACAATTTCATAAGGTGGTAGAACCTACAATAGTAAATAAAATAAAAAGTTTATAAACAATAGAATAATTAAAATACAAGAGGAATTAACACAATAACAATGAAGGCTAAGGTTAGGGGATCCGCCCTGGATATTTCAAATAAGGATAATTAACCCATTTTAGTTATATGAATTATATTTGTTTCATTACCAATATTTATACCACTTCTTGTAAATGGGTCAAGCATCCAATGTGCCAATCACCATATGTCTATAACAAATCAAGGTTCCTAACTAGATTCGTGTCGGTAAGGAAGAACCATACATCATCTAGAAAGGATCCAAGCATTTGATGTGCCAAGGATTGTCGACAATGGATCAAGACCTACACTTTACGAGTGGTGTCAAGATTGATTAAGAAATTAAATATAAATCATATTGAATAAACATTATAAGATTAAGATTATTAAGCACATATAAAGGGATAGAGAATCCTTATTCTCATATCAAGGGTTTCACCCTTTCACCTTAGCAAAAGAGAAATTAGAAGAAAATTATAATAGAAAGAAAATAAAATGCAAGAAAAAGGAAATTCATTAATAACATAAACACACAAAACACAATACAAGATCCTAGCCAAAGCCAAAATGTTCTAGCCAAGGCCAAGATGCCCCAATGGGTCACAAGACGCCTCTATTTATAGATACATCCAGGGGCAAACTTGTCAAATTACAAGGGCATAATTTGTCAAATATTAGTTGTAAATATCTTTGACAATTGGGATCATTAGGCACCGACTTTGACCATCAATTTTGACAATGAAATGTTGTGAATTTTAATCACATGTCTCCATGAAAGTTGTAGATATTTCTCTCAGCTTTCTAGAACATATTGATTTGCATAATTTGGATACGTATTTTGAGAGATACAGTCCAAATACTGAGGCCTGGTCAGACTAGGCCGAGACTGTAGATGGGTTCATTTCAAGCCCAATTTTGGTCTACTAAGAGCCCGAATTTGATGATGCTTGTGAATGCAATCTTGTAGACAATTGAATCAGCTTTTCAAAACATTAAGATTTGCACCATTCTGATCTATAAATAGAAAGTTATGCCCATTTTACCGAACCTGTAAGAAAACCAAAATTAAGAGGAATTAATTCCAAAGATACAAATGCTACAAATATGCTTAAGTTGAGGAATTTAATGACACTATTAATGCAATATGATGAACTAAACTCTTATTAAACATGTATATTTAAGTGTTCATCACACCCCCCAACTAGCTTATTGCTAGTCCCTAGCAATTAAAGCGTTATTATTTAGAAGTGATTTATAGAATTTTTCATCCAAGGTGGTCATTATTGCACTCTCCTTGATTTTATCCAAATAAACAAACTCTCAACCAATTATTATTATTATTATTATTTTTTTTTGACTCATGTACCCTTCAGTCAAGATATCAATAAACCTCCTTTTTGTGCTCAGTCAACACATGACTATGGGGCTTATAGAAAGAAGCCATATCGGTTCTAATATTTGTTAAGGCTAACAACTTTAGGTAGGGGGCATTCATTTATTTTATATATATATGTGTGTTTTTTTTTTTTTGAAAGAATGCATCTTTAACCCATGTAGCGAGCCTTAGGCTAATGGCTCCCAGACCAGTTGGCCTTAGGGCATTTGGTGTTATGACACCCCTTCGAGCTTAACGACTCGGGTTGCCGATGCTTTATTTTTGCTTAGAAACTTATGGATAGTGCATTGTTCAATCCCATTAAGCTTTCTCCTTAATCCATGTAGCGAGCTTTGGGCCAATAGCTCCCAAACCAGTTGCTCTTAGGGTATTAGGCTGTTTAAGGGACCACCCCTCGAGCTTAATGCTGAAATTAAGGAAGTCTACGAGACCAAACTTATCCACAATTGCTATCTTTTTTCTTTTTTCTTGTTCATTTTTTCTTTTTTGCTTTTTTTTTTAACTTTTCACTTACTTTGTATTGTTATCCTAACAAAACAAAAGAATTAACTATTACAACATTTCATTTTTGCCACCCAACAATATGCATCAAGGTATGTGTGTGTGTGTGAAGAAAGGTTCAGGAAACTTGTTAAGGAGTACATATAAGAACACAATTTTTTTCTTTTTCTTTTTTCTTTTTTTTTGTAATGAGAAGTGTGAGAGTTCATAGATTTGAATAATTCAAAGTGAAATGATAAGACCTCCTTTGTTATAAAATCAAAATCAAGTCTAAATAAATACAAGTTAGCACTAAAATGAGTCATAAGACAATAAAATGACCAAATTGAGTTAGGAATGGTTCAAGAGTTCAAACTGGACAGTCCTTACTCTGCCATTCATGACCCAGAATGCGTCTCAAGAGGATTTGAACTCCTTACACCGCACTCTGAATCTAATTACTAACTCGCTTTTTTTTTTTTGCAAGAAAAAAAAAATTTCAAGACACACTTATGTCTACTATCCTTCCCCCCCAACCAAATGAAACATGGTCCTCACTGTTTAAATGTAGAGAGATAAAGTATAGGAGACATTACCTGAAGCTTCTGTTATTCAAGAGAGATGACCTGAAAGACTCATAAAATAACATGCTAAAATAAAATAAAATAAAGGACAAGAGAAAAAAATTATAAATGGAGATTCAGATCCAATTTGCACTTTTTGTTTTGCCCTCCTGCCCAATTAATTTGAGTACTAGCTGGGTCAGGTTCATACTCAACTTCTTGTAATTTGTCAAGTAACTCACCAGCAGAAGTGACAGAAACAAGGATCTTTCTCGCTGAATGAGGGATAAAATTTTGTTCCACAGCTGCATCAACAAAACTTATCAAAGGATCAAAGAAACTTTTAATATTCAACAAACCTATGGGTTTTTGATGGAGATTCAGTTGGGCCCAAGAGGCAATTTGAAAAAATTCTTCAAGAGTGCCAAAGCCACCTGGTAAAGCAATAAAGGCATCTGAATTGATGAGCATAGGTGCCATGCGTTCATGCATAGAGGAGACCTGTAACTCCTTCCCAACCGTTTTTCCAACAATGCTGTCTACAGCCACAGCTTTAGGAATAACTCCTAACACTTGACTACCTCCTACATGTGCAGCTGTTGATACGCAACCCATTAAGCCGAGGCTACCTCCCCCATAAACCACATGAATCTTTCTTTCAGCCAGTAGTCTACCAAGGTAATTTGCTACTTCTATAAACTCCTCACTTTTACCCGGTCGAGATCCACAGAATACACATATTCTTTGGATTCGACGTTTGGAAGTTCCCTCCATGTCTATGCAACTCTCTAACTATGTGTAAAGAAGAGAATAAGAGATGTGGTATTTATAGAGTGCAAAAAGGTATGCCAATGATGATATCTATCTAGGTAGCTCGGTTGTTTGTTGAAAAATTTGACAATAATGCATAAAAATTCAAAAGATGATGAAATAAGACACATAAGTCAAACAAAAGATACAAATTAAAAAATGACAGCTATGAGGTATTAAAATTAAAAAATGATGGCACGCATGCATATGTACAGGTAGTTGTGACTGTGGCTGATAAGTGTCTATTTATATATCATTTTCATATCAATTCGTCCATGTTTCTTTGCTATATTCCTTGGTATTTTTATGTTTTTGTGTGGTTTTGATGTTTGTAGGAGTTTTGGAGCAACTTGCACAAAAATGGAGTAAAACCCTTCATTTTCAACTCTGCTAGTCAACCATCTTCTCGGATTTAATTGTATTGATATACAATGAACCCGATGACATATCATATACCGTTGAAAAGCTCTCGAAGTCTACTTTTTGGAGAAATTTACGGTTTATGAATCCATTCAGTGTACCGAAAGTGGTAATCAAAACAGTGTGAGAAGTGTAGAAATGTAATTCCACACATCACTGTAGAATGTATAATACGGG